>PVKC010023752.1:0-10022 GCA_004027635.1 Crocidura indochinensis
CTGGGGCAGGAAGCTTCCTCCGTGTAAAGGTGCCACCTCCGGACACAGGTGTGTGGAGGGTGGGGGTCATGGGGAAAGAGAGAAGAAATGTGCTCCCCAGTGCTGTCCGGGGCTGCCCAGAACTTAGGCTGGTGGGAATGAATCCTCCCTCAGACTTCTTAAGTGTGTGCTCTCCTGCTCAGTGTATAGGGGTGGGGAAGGAGCCGCCATTGGTCCCCGGAGATGGGGTTGGGGGTACTGAGGTAACCTCTGTCGGAGAAGACCAGCAATATTTTTCATAGGCAAATACGTGACCCGGAGGTGACAGTGTGGAGGTGTGGTATCACCCAGCTGCTGGCTCCTACTTTTCAGTGCCTATGTGGTTTGGAGAGAGACATCTACTTCCTTCCAATGTCAACTGTCTAGAGGGAGACCAGCTCTCCCGAAGGCCATTCAGCTACATACGAGTCCCCGGGGTTCTGCATATGTCCTTCCCCTGTGGAACTTTCCAGACCAACCAGCTATTATTCTAGGGTGATCCTGCACCCTCCTGCTTCTCTTCTTGTTCAACTTGCCAGTTTCCCCAAGAGGCATCAAGTGAGGCAGGGCCTGCCCCGGAAGTGATCCCTCAGAGACTGGCCAGAATGGACTACTCTGGCCTACAGAAGGCCTCGGGGCAGGGACTAGTTGGGTTCTCTGACCTAGAAAATATCAAGGAATCCATGAGTAGTTTCCTACTGGCGTGGGTTGGGATGGTCCTGGAAGTGGGGGTGTTGTGGTTTCATATCTCCCCTGTTGGCTTGGGGGCTGGTCCTTGGAGGGCAATGCGCTGGGGCAAGAAGGGCAGGGAAGAAGGGTGGAAAGAGCTGGGGGGGCTTAGTTAGGCGCTGGAAGAGTGGCATTACCCATGCTAGCAGTAACTTTTAATTGTATCTCTTGAAATTGGTAAAATGGTGAGTCGGGCTGGGGAGGCATTGATTAATACCTGAGAAGAGAAACAACAGAGACGGTGAGAAGGAGGACCAGAGGGGGGCACAGAGTCACTCACCTGGGCAGCCAGGCCTCCACTTACCTCCACCGTGCTCTCCGCAGGCTTCTCCCCCAGCACTGCTTCCCTTTTGGCTTTGAATGCAAAGGGCACAGGGCTCGTTCTCCAGGCTCTGAGATCATCCCCACTCACCCTTCCAGTTCAAGCTATGTCCCCAGCCCCGTCCTCTCCGGTGTGGGTACTAGGTCTCTGGGTCCTGTGCCATTCCTGACTAGAGGCCACCTGGAGATGGTGGCTGAAGAACATGGTGCTACTATTTAGTAGCTATGTGGCCTTGGCAAGACGCTACACCTCTGGGCCTCCACAGACTAGATATTCTTTCTGGCCTGGGCATTACTGAGTCTACTCTATTTTAGTCAGACTCTTCCTGCTAAGGACTGTGAAAACCGATTATGAGGGAGAACTACTTCCCAGCTCCCCTTTTTATGAATACCACCTTATCTTCCTCCTTCAGTCCCTGGCTCCTGAAGGCAGGTTCCATGATTCTTTTAGGCTCCCACCCTTAGCTGACTGGTGAGGAGTCAATGAGCTGAGCTCTCCATACAGCGTTTTCCACAGGGCCCTGCGTGCCTCAGCTGATAATGACTGTAATCGCAACAAGGGCCTTCTTGCTGGTCAGCCACACTCTGAGGGATGCTGTGGGACCCCAGGGACAGAAGATGGCTCCCCTGCCCTAACTTCCCAGCTCCCCACTTCTACCCCGGTAGGCCAGATCTTCCTCTGATTTTGCAACCCAATTCCCAGAGCACTGCAAGATAGGTTCCTCCTTCTGCTCTTTGCAGCCTAAAATGCTGGCGAGGCGCTTGATGGACAAGGCCAGGCCTGACCGGGAGTGCTGCTCTGAAAAGCAGGCCAGGAAACAGTGAGTGGGCGGGTGTCAGGGAATGAGTCACAGCTGAGATTTGGCTCAGACGTCTCAGCAGCTGTGCAAACAAGCAGCGAGCCAGGTACAGTGACCCAAGAGGAATGAAGGGGTCGGCTGAAAATCAGCAGGGTTGAGAATCGTGAATGTAGGATGACAGGTCATAGCTGGATGCCGAAGGCAATATCAGGGAGCAACTCCGGTAAGCACAGCTCAAAGGAGCCCCAAACCTGGCTTGGAAAAGGACTCGCATCTCTGAGTGGGTGTGAGCAGCTCTGGGATGCAGATTGTCCCAGCCCTGGCATCAGTTGACAACATGAAACCCTCTGGAGTTTCCCAGCTCAAGCCAATGACTTTCTAGACCCTCCTTTCAAGTGCATAATAGGGGGTCCTGGCATGCAGAAATTATTTGTTAAAGGAAGACTACATGATCGAATGGATGAGGGAATAATTTTATTTTAAGGCTTTTTCTAGGGGGTATGTGTGTGTGTGTGTGTGTGTGTGTGTGTGTGTGTGTGTGTGTGTGTGATACCTGTATAGTGCTCTGGCTCTGCTCTCATAGTGCTTTCATAATCATACCTGACTCTGCACTCAGGAATCTCTCCCGGCTGTGCTTGGGGGTTCGATTGGGATGCTGGGGATTGAATCTGGGTTAGCCTCTTGCAAGGCATACACCCTACCTGCTATTCTATCTTCAAACCTTAGCTTTCTGGGCTTTGTGGGGATGGGATGGGATTCCACACTACCTCTCCAAATTTGGGGGGATAAGGGTTCTCTCAAACAGTGTTCAAGGGGCCTGGAGTGAGACTCAACTCCGGCAATACTCAGCCAATAGAATTTGGCAAAAGGATGCTGCTTCGACCCAGCCGTGCTCAAAGGGTCATGTGGTACTGAGACGGAATCTGTTACCTCAGGTTTGTTCTCCAACCTTCTGAACTCTATCTCCAATCCTGTCTAATTTTCTATGGGAGGCAGGTGAGGTGAAGGTCATATTTCCAGTGCCCCAGCAGTTGGTGACCAAGGACTGGGAATGGGCAGGAGGAGGGAAGCAGAGAGTATGGCCAGAGCTGTAACAGGTCTGGAGCTGACTTGCCAAAGCCTGGAGCGAAGGGTTCAAGTGAGAGAACCATTCAACAATTTGGGTCTGATGGTTTATTGGACTGTGAGACTGGGATTAGGAGTTTTGGGGCTCATTAAGTGCTGGGACCAATTAAGACTTTTGACCCTCCTGGCTGTCCTTCCTTTTTACCCTGTGTCCACCCTAGACACAACCTTAGTCCTCATATGCTTTGCCTTTATTGCACCTTTGCACAGCCCCTGGGAACCAGGACTGTTGACTGGAGCCTGGGCTTGGTGCCTGCCATATTTATCTTCCCCTCCTTCCAGGCTCCTGCTACTCGGGGAATGAAGCACAAAAGAATGGCCATGGAATGGGACACTCCAGCTTCCACCACTGCCCCAGACCACTCAGTCCAGCACCCCTCTAAGTCATCTAGGCCAACCCTATCCAAGGGGGTCCAACTCACCTGTTGGCGATCCCTGCTTAGATTGTGGGTCTCCTGGGGGTCCCCCGGACTTGAAGGAGAGTGTCTTTGCTCCTTGCTGCTTCTCCAGCTCCCCTGGGGAACAAGCAAAGAGACATCCTCAGCCACATGGCAGGGAGAGAAGTGAGGAAAGAAAGTGAGTGATAGAGGGGAGCTCTAACATGTGCTACAGAACATGGTATTTGGGGTCTGGCAGGTCTTTTCAAGGCTGGCTGAATACCCTCTAAGGCTTGCTACTTGACTGCTGTGTGGCAAGTTATTTAAACTCCCTGTAACTTAAGGAGACAGCAGGGCTGACTTCAGAGTCATTGCTTTTATGGGGGTGCCAATAAAAACATGGGGTGATACTCAAGGGTTACTCCTAGCTCTGCACCCAGGAATTTCTCTAGGCAGGGCCCAGAGACCCTATAGAATGCCTGGGACCGAACCTAGGTCGGTATATGCAAGGCAAGTCCTTACTTGCAGTATTATCTCTCTGACCCCTAAAAGAGTAGAGGAGCCAATATTAAGCTCTGAGCACCACAGGTATGGCCTACCCCACCAAAATAAAAATGGCAAGGGCTGGAGCGATAGTACAATAGTATGTCAGATAAGGTTCTTGCCCTGTATCCAGTCAACCTAGGTCTGATTCCCCAATGACATATGACAGTCATTGAGTCTGCTGAAAGTAATTCCTGAATATAGGGGCAGCTGAGAGTAATTTCTGAGCACAGCCAGGGGTGGCTTATATCTGTCTTCTCTCTCTCTTTCTTTCTCTCTCTCTTCTCTCTTTCCTCTCTCTTCTCTCTTTCCTCTCTCTTCTTCTCTCTTCTTTTTTTGGGGGGGGCACACTCGGTGGCGCTCAGAGGTTACTCCTGGCTATTTGCTCAGAAGTTGCTCCTGGCAGGCACGGGGGACCATATGGGGAACCAGGGGATCGAACCGCGGTCCGTCCTAGGTCAGCACCACCGCCCGGCCCCTCTTCTCTCTTCTTTCTCTTCTCTCTCTCCTCTCTTTTCTCTCTCTTCTCTCTCCTCTCTTTCCTCTCTCTTCTTTCTCTTCTCTCTCTTCCTCTCTCTTCTTTCTCTTCTCTCTCTTCCTCTCTGTTTTCCTCTCTCTCTTTCTCTCTCTCTCTCTCACACACACATAATTTTTAAAGAGGATGAGGAACAGGAGCAATAGTACAGCAGATAGTGCACTTACCTTGCAAGCAACCAACCCAGGTTCAATACCTGGCATCCCATAAAAATCTCAAGAACAGTTAGGAGTGGTTCCTGAATGCAGAGCTGGGAATAACCCCTGAGCACCTCAGGGTGTGACCCCACCACCATGAAAACAAAAAATAAAAGATGCCAAGAACAGAAATATTTAAGCAGCTAGAATGAAACCTGGCTTGTGCTGAGTGCTGAGTCTACAGGAGGTTTTGTGGCAATAGGTGAGAATCACACGGCACAGTTGACCGTGGCCGTGGTGGGTGACGCCTAGCCCACCCACAGGAAGGGGTCTTCGGGTTGTGCTACTGCAGGGTTTGCAATGCTGCCCCCAGGAGGGTCTACACTGCCTGAGGAACCTGAGCCTGGCTCTGCTCAACTTCTTCCTATCCTTCCTTATGCTCTGCAGTGCCCTGCTCAAGATCAGCGGCTTTGACCGTCACTGTCACTCCTTCGACTTCTCTTCTCAGGTTGCCTTTATTAAAGTGACTCTCCTGGGCCCCCCTTTTTGCCTCTCGAGTTGTCAAGAATCCAAGAACACTAGACTGCAAACCCCCAAACCAGAACAATTTGTTCTGCTGGCCCGCACCGTGTCATCCATCAATACTGATGATTACTCAGCCGAGACTTTCTCTTCTGGGCTTTGGAGAAATTAGCCCAGTAATTACAAGCCAGGAATCCAAGGAACCAAGGTGCAAATCTAGTTTTGCCACTGCCTGCAGGAACTTGGACGGTTTCCTTGAGCTCTGCAGATCTCAATTTCCTTATTTGTAAAATGAGGCTACCACGATTCGCCTCTTGCCAAGTTGTTGCAGGAATTCAATCATGCAGTCAGTTCAGCCATCAGCCCAGAGCTGGGTGTGGAAATAAGTGTTTGATAAATGGTCGTTGTTTTTCATTTTCCTTTTTCCCGCCTGCTGTTCCTCTCTGCCTCCCTGCACGTTTCCTTCCTCTCCCTCTCTTCCTCTCCGTTGGAAAATGGGGGGGCCCAAGGCTCCCTCAATCCTCAATCCTCAGACAGCGGGCAAGGCCAGGTAATCTCTTGACATAGCAGTCTAGTGCTGCTCCCAGGGCTGAGGAGGGGAAAAGGTGCCTCATCTCACAACACCACTGCCAGAAGTGCTCAATAGCTCCCCAGGGCTGTGCGGAGCCAGCTGTGACATTTTGAAAATGAGAGAAGTGAATTTCGGGCTGTGTCCTTGAGAATATTCAAGAGCAAGAACCCAGGAGGCAGCTCAGAGCAGCCCATCAAACTTTTGCAAAGAGTGTTCGTTGCGTCTCTGAGCTCAAGTTCACTCTCGGGGTTCGGAAAGGGGGTCAACATTTAACATTTCTGCTCACCCTTTCCATTGTCACCTGATTTCTCTAGGCTCATCCCTGTTAACAGTCCTGTCTGTGTTTGAATCTGAGTGAGTTTGTTTTTGTAGGAAATTCTCAACTGAACCTCTTCTCACGCGGAGTGTGCAGAGTACCAGAACCCTGAGTTAAACTTCAGAGTTAATTCTGCTTGTAAAGAAGCTTTTAAACCTTCTAAAAGCTCCTACAGACCACACTGCATGAAAAAACCTAGCGGCCAGGCCCGGGGAGTCGCCCCAAAAATTGTGATTCGAAAGCACCACTCTGAGTCCGAGTATATAGCTCAAAGGGTTGAGCACATGCTGAGCATGTTCAAGACCCGAGTTTGATTTCTTGCACACCTGGGATGACTTGGTGATCCCAGGGTACTAAACTGTTAGACTTTCACGTCCACATTAACCATGCTGGGATGATCCCTGAGTTCCCTGAAGCATTATGGGGAGAAGGAATTTCTAAGTTGTTTTTTCGTTTCTTTTGTTTTTGGGTCACACTTGGTGACACTTAGGGGTTACACCTGGCTATGAGCTCAGAAATTGCTCTTGGCTCAGGGAACCATATGGGACGCCATGAGATTGAACTGTGGTCTGTCCTAGGTCAGCTGCATGCAAGGCTAATGCCTGGCTGCTGTGCTACCCCTCTAGCCCCTCTAAATTTTTTTTAAAGAATACAACCCAACTATACTGGGCATTTCCTGTTGCCTACTGATTTTTCATTTATTCACAAATACTTTTCAGCTAAGTGACTGTGAGGCAGGACTGATCTTGACTTTGATTTTCAGTTTGAGTTTCAGAACTCAGCCTTCTCTCCCCTCCCACCTCCCAGAAAAGGCTATCTGCAAGCACGAGAGTGCTTATTTGGTTAAAGCTTGCCACAGAGCCTCTTTGTGACCCCTCACTATTCTGTCTTTGGGACTGGGGATGGAGCTACACTAAGCTGTCTCCAGTGGCTATTCCTGGCTTTGTACTTAGGAGTGAGCCCTGGTAGTGTTTGAGGGTCCTTAGGTGGTGTCATGGGTAGCTGGGATCAGCAGCATGCAAAAAGCAAACACTTGATTCATTTGACTACCTCTCTGTTTCCCCACACCCCTGTCTGTTTTTTTGTTTTGTTTTGTTTTTGTTTTGGGGCCACACCAGCTATCTGGTCAGAAATAGCTCCTGGCAGGCATGGGATGCCGGGATTCAAACCAACCACCTTAGGTCCTGGATTGGCTGCTTGCAAGGCAAACACCACTGTGCTATCTCTAGGGCCACATTTGGCAGTGCTTAGGGGTTATTCTTGGCTCTGTAATTACACCTCCTGGAGGTGCTTAGGAGGGGGGATCATAACCTGGATAGGTAAGTGCAAGGCAAGTGCCTGATTTACTGTACCTACTGTACAGGGCCCTCTCTGCTTTTATTCTGAAACTAAAGGCATGTGAAGAGGTCCACATATTTCCTGAAAGGCCTGAGTTGGAGGCAGGCATTCCTTAGATAGGCAGAAGAGCAGCTCCAAGATGAAGACTGGTCAGAACACCGGGCTGGACTCTTCAAAAAAAAAGATCGGCTTATAAAAGAAACCAGGGTTGGAGGGAGGTGACTATTTGGGATCAAAGAGATTAAGGAAATGAACCAATGAATTGGAGCAGACTAGCTGGACCCACAGGAAAAGTCTGTGCAAGGCAGTTTGGACTCCGGTGAGAAGAAAGTTCCTGAGACTCAGACCTTTTTGATTGCATGTTTGTTTAGGGGGGCTCATTTGGTCATACTGATTGAATACTGTAGAGATTTATGTCTCAGGTGCCCAACACAACCCATGGGCCAGCCAGCTTTGCTCACATGTCTACAGGCTCTTTGAACTTCGCTTTAGTTGCAAAGAGATGTGGAGAGCATAGCAACTCATGGGCCGAGAGGGTGCGGTGGGTTGTGACTGGGAGGGCTCAGGACGGTCAGATATCCTTGGTTTACCTCCTACTCTCTCTAGAGTACAGGGACACTATGCCTGCATGCCAGGGACCCACCCAACAACCTCCATGTTGGAGAGCCGAGAGCACATGTTCTTACATTCTATCCGAATCTGCTCCAATTCGGTCACCTCCGCGATGGATTCCTTCAGATCCTCCACAAATTTCTGCATCTCGTCGGAGCCCAGGGCACAGAAATGCAACACCTGCTTCCTCTCGGAGCCCGACAGCGGGGTCACCAGGGTGATGCCGTGAGAATAATCTGGAAGCCAGAGCCCAGGCCCCCAGGGGCCGTGAGCAGCAGCCAAAGAGGTTGCCACCAACCTAAAGAGAACTTAGGTGGTGGGAGAACGATCCCTCCCCACTCCCAAGTGCTCACAGTCTCCCGCCATCTCCCCACCACCGCCCTCTGCCACATCTGGGGGCAGCCAAGACGTACATTCATTCTCAAATAGGTGGAACTGCATGCCCAGCAGGCCGACTGACTTGCAGAAAGTGTAGGTTGAGGAGCTCTTCTTCTTGGGGCAGAGTTTGAGGATCTGGTCAAGAGAGGAAGGGAGACGGGCACAGACAGTATCAAGACTGTGTGCACACTTGGAACGACAGAGACAGCTGGGAACATACAAGTTAATGCACACAAGTGCATGCCTGCACACACACACGTGTCTTCACCCAGACATAGTCAGACATACAGTCACATGTCAATTGTCTCTTTCGGGGATCTTCCTTTTTTTTATATTTTTTTATTTGGGGGGGGGGTCACACCCTGCGTCATGCAGGGCTTACTCCTGGCTCTGCACTCAGAAATTGCTCCTAACATACTCAGGATGCTGGGAATTGAACCACCATTGGTCCTGGGTTGACTGTGTGCAAGGCAAAAGCCCTATTGCTGTGCTATCTCTCTGGTACCCCTAGGGCTTTTCCTAATGCCACACTCCTGTTTTGGTTTCAAATCCCACCTGAGCTGGTCCCTCCTGACTCCAGGTTTGTGCTCAAACTGCACTGTCCACTCTCAACCTCTCTATAGCAAGATCAGGGAAGACTCAGGTCCCTCAGCGACCCTACTGTGCATGCAATCATTCCTTCTCCAACTTTTCCTGCAACCTTTTTCCTTAACTCAAATGCTGCCTCTTTAGATGATAGTCCTTCCCTGACCATCCTATCTAAGAAACAAAAGGAACAAAAGGAAATCTACCAACCAAATTCTTCACCTTAACACTCTACCAATCACACTTATTTTTCTTTGTGGGGAGGGCCTGGGGTCACACTACGCTCTGTGTTCAAGGACGACTATTGGTAGTGTTCAGGGGACCCTGTGGTGCCAGGGATCGAACCCAATTCAGCTGCATACAAGGCAAATCCTTTAACCCCGGTACTACTTTTCCAGTCCCATATTACCCCTTTTTATTGTCTTTACTGCTCATTTCCCTGTTTAATAGAATCTTATTGATTTACTTTCTTAATTATTTTTCTATCTCTCTCCCCTACTAACAGGCAACCTCAGCCAACTGCTTAGTCCACAAATATGTCTTCAGCACTTTCGATGAGGCTGGACTCTGGGGAGACAGAACACAAGCCTTAAGCCAAAGAGTACTCTCTTCACAGCGTATTTAGGCCACAGGAGGGAGGAACACCCTCACGGTGCAAATCAGCTGATCAATAAAGTACAAGCAGCAAAAATGCAAAGTGAAGACAAGGTTAAACAAAGTATTGTGCACTTTGCAGGGTTCTGAAGGAGATGAAAGGAGGTGAGGAAGAGGCAGGGATTGGCAGGCTAGCTTGCTAGCTGGGCAGGATGTTGAAACTTGCACAGGAACAGGAATGGAGAGGAAGACAGCTGAGCAAAGGCCAGAGGAGGTTGCTAGTAGGAGTGAGAGGAAACCAAAGAACTGAGAGACAACAAATCTGGCCCATAGGAAGCAACTTGAGTCAAGCTCTAGAACAGCAAGGAGAGGAACAGCAGAGCTGGAGCCAGAAGACTAAGAGAATAGCTCTGGGAGTCTGGACCTGCTTGGGAACATGGGAAGAAAAGGTCTGTGGCAAGGCACACATATAATCTAGTCTGCACCTGGGAAAGGTCCCCCCTGCTCTGGAAGAGCTGTAC
>PVKC010023753.1:0-17149 GCA_004027635.1 Crocidura indochinensis
AAAAAAAAAAGAAAAGAAAAAAAATAAGGCCTCCCAATTCTTATCACAGTCTGTGTTCTTTACACTGACTGTATAGAAAGAGGAGGTACAGTACATGCACCCCATATACACCTCAACCCAGACCCTTACCGGGTCTTTATTGTGAATCTGGGGACAAAAGAAAAAAAAAAAGAAAGTGGTGAGGAAAAACATACACACAAAGTTGTGAGGGAAGAGAAAGAGTGTGTGCTTAAGAGGAAGCATAGACTTTTCCTGAGTGGGAGTAAGCAAGCAAAGATTCACAGAGACAAATAAGCAAAATACATGTTCAAGGAATAATGAAGAATTAAAGAGCAAACCTTTATATTCTAATTATTTTCTAAAATAGGGTGGCTGATAATAGGAGGATTTACAACTGTGTGTGCTTCTGTGTCACAAAATGATTCAAATCACACTGATCCATCATAAAATGTCCCTAAAAGTTACAGCTAACATAAGGTCTTTAGTAATAAGACAAAAAATCCTAAATCTTTCATTAAAATTCTAAGAGGCAGAAAATAGTTTATATGAAACTCGATTCTCGGTAGGTGAGTTAGGGAAATTGTGTTTTTAATAATAATCCCTTGTAAATATCTCTACCTACAGAGAATATTTTTTTGGAGACAACCTGTTTCTATAATTTCTGTTTATTTATAGGACTTTTACTAATCTCTGATGGTACCTCTTCCTACTCAGGACTTGAGTGTTTGGAAGAATGCCTGGATAGAGAAACTATAACTAGGATGATTTATACTCACTAGAAGCTTGATGCTGTTCTCCGTTGTTCAACAAGTGGAACTACCTGAATACCAAACTCAAGAACGTACAGGCACAAAACAGGTGACTAAAATGTAGACTAAAAAGCTGACTCCTTCACAGGGGAAACTTGTTTTCACAAAAAGAAGTGTCTTTCAGGAGGGGTTCTTGGATCATTATTCTCAGATTTTTTTTTATATTTCAAGAGAAGCCAAAACATATTCTCTAAAGTTGATTTATGTTTTACAAAGCACTGCCAACTAATTCACATTAAGTAAATGCTGTCCAGGATCTTGTCCAGGAAAAATTTGTCATCAAACCAGAAACACCTCCATTTGTTTGTACCATGATAATTGAAACAACTCAAGATAACTAGTCAACTTTGACCCTCTTAAGTGTTCACATGAAGGGGCCACGTGGGGAAAGATTGACTATGATTTTTAATAATTTTCCTAATTTCCCCCAAACCAGGGCTGACATTGAATTTGTCTTGTTGCCTTATGTAGCCTAATATTCAATCTGTTTAAGTGAGATTATGATGGTCAAAGTAGTTAAATACATTGTATGTTTGTTCAAAATTAATAAAGGACACTGACAACTAATTTTGAAAGGATTCCTACTGTGTTTGGACATCAGTCATCCTTTCAAAATCTTCTCATTGCAAACATCCTAGGTGTTTTCAGGCCTTTAAGGCTGTATTAGAAATGAAGATTATATTATCATAACTGATGATTTGTCAGACCTTGGCCCCACTGACTCAAATTTCAGAATAGTACTTGCTGATTCCTACTTATCAATTCCTTTTAATTACTAGTCTGACAGACATTGATTTAAAGCATTTGGTGAATAAAAAAATTATTTCCCTTTTCCATAGTCTTCAAAAACAATCAAGGAATATTGACTTCCCTTTAACTTAAATTGAATCTTGTTTTCATTCAATTAATTGGTGAAGTATCTTCAGTTTGATAGGAATGTAATTGGCTCAGTTGTTTGTTATAGGAGACTTCCAAAAACATGTTGTGTCTCAAATATGGAATTATAGTTCATGTTGTTTATAATGTGTCTTCCTCTACAGTAGCTTTTATTTTAAATAATTTACAGAACTTCAATCTTGAACAAATTTTTTATATCATTTAGTTAAGATAGAATGATTTTCATAGTGTTTAAAATATAGTCAATGGGATGACAGGAAAGAGCATTAAATTAGAACTGGATGGAAGTTTAGGACATGGAATCTTGGTGTTCTTTTACAAACCAATTATTATTATTGCTATATATCATTATTAAGTATTTTAAAAATATTTGGGGCCCAAACTATGACTTTTACCAGGTTGTATTTTTTTATAGTCTTTTCTTTTTTTTTTTTTTTTTTTTCGGTGGCAGCCACTCTTTATAGTCTTTTCATCTGAAGTCTGAGATAAGAAAGAGAGAAACTGGAGTGATACTTGCACAGTTGGAAACTTATTAACTCTGTGCCTCTGGCTATTGAGATCAAAAAGGAATTTTTCAAGTTGAATTCATAAGAGCTGTCTGTCTTTCTGACCTGTGCTGTTACTGGTAATTGAAAACCAGGAGTGACTCATGGGAAATGAAGGCATTTGATTATTTAGAGAGGATGGTGTGGGGGATGGACTTGGAGGCTGGAGTTGATATGCCCATAACCACTCAAGTGATTACCTCCTCAAATTAGTGGGTTCACAAAACTGTGATGTTAGACCCCTTCTCTGTCTTCCAAGACTCATTTCTGAAAATGTATTGTTCTGGAAATTTCAATCCATACAGGACTCCTAATGCTTGAGTTTGAGTGGCTTGACTATGTCCATCTTTTTTCTTGGTTGGATTTTCTGAAGAGTTTACCTTTGCTGTTGACAATTGCAATGGTTAGACCTTGATTTATGTTACTTGAAAAAATGCAAGAAATCTAGTGTGAAATCTTTAATTAATGTCACTTGTAACTTTCTCATCATACCTTTGCTCTGGTTTAGAAATGCTGGTAAATGGTATGAAATTCCTAATTCCTACCTGAGTTTGATTCCAGCTTGTGAACTGGGACATTTGCAGACCTTAGAAAGATGAAAGTCTAGGGGTGTGTATGTGTATGTGTGTGAGTGTGTGTGTATATGTGTATGTGTGTGTGTGCAGAAGAAAGGAGAAGAGAAGAGAGAAGAGAAAAGAAAATAGATTTTTATTTATGCCAACTGCAATTTGTGTCTGAATGTGCTCTTCCCTCATTTTATTTTTCATTTGATTGTTAGTTCAGGCATGTTGGGAATTTAAAGGCCAATACCTTAATAATTGAACGTTTTCTTGTCCATCTAAAAACACTTATGCAACACAAGTGTAATTTTTATTTTGGTTTTGTGTCCTACATGGCAGTGCTGAGGGTTTACCTCTGGTTTTGTGCAAGGCAAGTGTCTTACCTACTGTACCAGCTCTTCTGTCCTGGCTTAATTCATTTAAAACATTAATATATGTCTCTGGCCATATTCTTTATTTTTCTTTGGATTGTGGTTATATCTTAACTTGAAACTCATTCTGAATCAAGAAATAGTGCTAAGCAAGATTTCATTTGTATCATGACAAATTTTGACTTCTGAATTTCCCCAAAATTCTCTTACTAAACAGTGTGTCTATTCCTTTCTAAGTTGATCTTTTTCAAGTATAGTCTTTTGTACAACTAACAATAGACAAAGAAATTTTTTTCACATTTTTATCTTTATTTAAATACCGTGATTACAATTATGGTTGTAGTTGTATAATTTCAGTCACATAAAGAACAACCTCCTTCACCAGTGCAACAGTTCCACTATCAAGGTCCCAAATCTCCCTTATTCCTACCCCACCCACGTAGGGAAGTAGAAAGTAGAGACTTTCTACTTCCCTCATTCATTCACATTGTTAGAATAGTTCTCAGTGTAGTTATTCCTATAACAACACTCATCACTCTTTGTGGTGAGCTTCATGAAGTGAGCTGGAACTTCCAGCCCTCCTCTCTTTTGTCTCTGAGAATTATTGCAAAAATGTCTTTCATTTTTCTTAAAACCCATAGATGAGTGAGACAATTCTGCATCTATCTCTCTCCATCTGACTTATTTCACTCAGCATGGTAGATTCCATGTACATTCATGTATAGGAAAATTTCACGACTTCATCTCTCCTGATGACTGCATAATATTCCATTGTGTATATGTATCACAGTTTCTTTAGCCATTTGTCTGTTGAAGGGCATCTTGGTTGTTTCCAGAGTCTTGCTATGGTAAATACTGCTGCAATGAATATAGATGTGAGGAAGGGATTTTTGTAATGTATTTTTGTGTTCCTCGGGTATATCCTTAGGTGTGGTATAGCTGGATCATATAAGAGCTCAATTTCCAGTTTTGGAGGAATCTCCATATTGCTTTCCATAAAGGTTGGACTAGACGGCATCTCCACCAGTGAAAAGAACTTCCTTTCTCTCCACATGTCCACCTGCACTGCTTGTTCTCATTCTTTGTGATGTGTGCCAATCTCAGTGGTGTGAAATGGTACATCATAGTTGTTTTGATTTGCATCTCCCTGATGATTGGTGATGTGGAGCATCTTTTCATGTGCCTTTTGGCCATTTGTATTTCTTCTTTGACAAAGTGTCTATTCATTTCTTCTCCCCATTTTTTGATGGGATTAGATGTTTTTTTCTTGTTAAGTTCTGTCAGTACCTTGTATATTTTGGATATCAGTCCTTTATCTGATGGGTATTGGGTTAATAGTTTCTCCCACTCAGTGGGTGGCTCTTGTATTCTGGGCACTTTCTCCTTTGACGTGCAGAAGCTTCTCAGCTTAAGATAGTCCCATCTATTTATCACTGCTTCCACTTGTTTAGAGAGTGCAGTTTCTTCCTTAAAGATGCCTTTAATCTCAATGCCATGAAGCGTTTTTACCTACATGTTGTTCTACATACCTTCTGGTTTCAGATCTGATATCAAGGTCTTTAATCCAATTGGATTTTACCTTCATACATGGTGTTAGCTGGGGGTCTGAGTTAGCTTTTTTGCAAGTGGCTAACAGCATTTGTGCCAACAGCACTTGTTGAAGAGGCTTTCCTTGCTCCATTTAGGATTTCTTGCTCTTTTATCAAAAAATAGGTGGTTGTATGTCTAGGGAACATTCTCTGAGTACTCAAGACTACTCAACTGACCTGAGGGTCTGTCTTTATTCCAATACCATGCTGTTTTGATAACTATTGCTTTGTAATACAGCTTAAAATTGGGAAAAGTAATGCCTCCCATATTCCTTTCCCCAAGGAATGCTTTAGTTATTCTAGGGTGCTTATTGTTCCAAATGAATTTCAATAGTGTTTGATCCACTTCTTTGAATAATGTCATGGGTATTTTTAGAGGAATCATGTTAAATCTGCACAATGCTTTGGAGAGTATTGCCATTTTAATGATGTTGATCCTGCCAATTCATGAGCAGGGTATGTATTTCCATTTCCGTGTGTCCTTTTTTATTTTTTTGGAGCAGTGTTTTATAGTTTTCTTTGTATAGGTCCTTCACATCTTTAGTCAGATTGACTCAAAAATATTTGAATTTGTGTGGCACTAATGTGAATGAGATTGTTCTCTTAGTGTCCATTTCTTCCCTATCATTATTGGTGTATAAAAAGGCCATTGATTTTTGTGTGTTAATTTTGTAGCCTGCCACATTGCTATATGAATCTATTGTTTCTAGAAGCTTTTTGGTAGAGTCTTTAGGGTTTTCTAAGTAGAGTATAATGTCATCTGCAAACAGTGAGAGCTTGACTTCTTCCTTCCCTATCTGGCTTCCCTTGAAATATTTTTCTTGCCTAATTGCTATAGCAAGTACTTCCAGTATTATGTTGAAGAGGAGTGGTGAGAGAGGACAGCCTTGTCTTGTACCAGATTTTAGAAGAAAGGCTTTTAGTTTTTCTCCATTGATGATAATATTAGTCATTGGCTTGTGCTAGATGGCCTTAACTATATTGAGAAAGGTTCCTTTCATTCCCATCTTGCTGAGTTTTTTTTTCAAAAATGGGTGTTGGGCATCATCAAATGCTTTCTCTGCATCTATTGATATGGCCATGTGAATTTTATTTTTCTTGTTGTTGATGTTGTGTATTATGTTGATAGATTTACGGACGTTAAACCACCCTTGCATTCCTGGGATGAAACCTACTTGAACATAGTGAATGATCTTCTTGATGAGGCATTGGATTCTTTTGTCAGGAATTTGTTGAGGATATTTGTATCTGGGGATTGGTCTGTAATTTTCTTTTTTGGCAGCATCTCTATCTGGTTTTGGTATCAAGGTGATGTTGGCTTTATAAAAGCTATTTGGAAGTGTTCCTTTTTTTTCAATTTCATGAAGGAGCCTGGCCAGAATTTCTAGTAGTTCCTCTTGAAATTTTTGAAAGAATTCATTCGTGAATCAATCTGGGCCTGGGTTTTTGTTTTTATGCAAACTTTTGATTAAGGTTTTAATTTTCTCAGTAGTGATGGGGGTGTTTAGATAAGCTACACCCTCTTTATTCAACCGCTGAAGGTTATAAGAGTTCAATTTATCATTTCTTCCACGTTCCCATATTCAGTGGCACAGAGTTTCTCAAAGTAGTCCCTGAATACTCTTTGAATCTCCACAGTATCTGTAGTGATTCCCCTCTTTTCATTTCTAATATAAGTTATCAAGTTTCTCTCCCTCTCTTTCTTTGTGAGTATTGCCTATGGTCTATCAATCTTGTTTATTTTTTTCAAAGAACACATTTCTGCTTTCATTAATCTTTTGGATTGTTTTTGGGTTTCCCCTTCATTGATTCCTGCTCCTAGTTTTATTATTTCCTTCTCTCTCCCTATTTTTGTTCCTTTTGTTGATCATTTTCTAATTCTATTAGCTGCATCATTAGGCTATTGAGGTATGCTCCTTATTCCTTCCTGATGTGTGCTTGCAAAGCTATAAATTTTCCTCTCAGTACCGCTTTTGCTGTGCCCCATAGGTTCTGATAGTTTGTGTTTTCATTGTCATTTGTTTTCAAGAACGTTTTTGGTTTCCTCTTTGATTTCATCTCAGACCCACTGGTTATTTAGTAGTAGGCTGTTTAATTTCCAGCTGTTAAAGTTTTACTTGTGTGTCCCTTTGTAGTTCACATCTAAGTTCAGAGCCTTGTGGTCAGCAAATGTAGCCTGCAAAATTTCTATCTTTTTGATTTTATAGAGGCATGTTTTAAGTGCCAGCATGTGGTCTATCCTGGAGAATGAGCCATGTATGTTGGAAAAGAATGTGTATCCAGGTTTCTGAAGATGGAGTGTCCTATATATGTCTACTAGGCCTCTTTCTTCCATTTCTCTTTTCAGGTCTAGTATATTTTTGTTGGGTTTCAATCTAGTTGACCTATCAAGTGTTGACAGGCCCGACAAAGAAATTTTTAACATCCAACATAGAATAAAATATTGAGGAGGTTGTAGCGATTCAAGAAGAACCAACTTTCTCCCAGTTCTCAGTTTTAGGCCACTCTTAAGTCAAAGGAAGACGGGAGGTTTTGCATTTTTGAGTAGCAAATATTAGCAGAATCAGGAGAGAAGGAGAATGCTATTGGAGAGAGAGGAATATGATGGGAAAAAACCAGACTAAACCAGTTTTTCACAGATCAATACTGACCCCTCATCAATACTTTTTCATCATCAGTACTATAGCTCATACCCTGGGTAAGTAGTTGGAGTGCATGAATCCACATGATGCCTGCCCCAAACACCACCACTGAAGCTATAATTGAGTGGTCTGGTGGAAGTATTTTTCTTCCTGCTATGTTTCAAAGTAAAATCCCAGGAAAGAAGAGAGGGGGAAGCTTGTGATGACTGACTTCCTGGATGCCCCCTTTATCTTAGACATGTAGGGTACAGACTTTGGTTTCAACAATATCTGGTTACTTCTTGCCCAGTTTCCACTCGAGAAGTTATTTCTGAACCCAATAGCTGACTATAGACACTTCTTCAGACATATGCATAATTCACTTTTTAATTGTAGTTGTCATTTCTTAGTCTTTAATTTTTAGCAAATTTTAGTCACCAAGATTTACAGTATACTGTTTTTGTTAGAGAGTCCTGCATATAATGTTCTAACCCTCCACTTTGCACTTGTGTCTGATTCCCTCCACCAGCCCCAACCACCCTCATTAAAAATTGCCCATCAGGGGCCGGGGAGATAGCATGGAGGTAAGGCATTTGCCTTTCATGCAAAAGGTCATCAGTTCAAATCCCGGTGCCCCATATGGTCCCCCGTGCCTGCCAGGAGCAATTTCTGAGCATGGAACCAGGAGTAACCCCTGTGCACTGCCGGGTATGACCCAAAAACCAAAAAAAAAAATTGCCCATCAAATCATCTTCCCTACATGACAAGTTCAGTTCTCTAGACCAGTTTTCAGAGTTTGTTGCCTTTGGCCTTTTGTTATTATTTTACTGTGCTTCACTATTCCTTATCTTCGACATTTGAAAGAGATAATTTCTCTATCCTTCCCTCCTCTTCTGGCTGACTTTGCTCAGCATGAGACACCCTTGTTCCATCCACAAATTGGCAAAATGATTTATCTTTTATTATAGTTTAGTTGCAGAATATTGTGTATAAATAACAGTTTATTGACCCTGTCATATATTCTTAAACACTTGGGTTGATTCCAGATTTTGAACAGTGCTTCAATGAATATAGAAGTGCATTTTTTTTTGAAATGGAGTTTTGGGGTCTTTGGAATAGATGTCCAGAAATGAAATTGCTAAGTCATGTGGATAAGTGATTATTAGTTTTTATGAAATATCTATAGATCTTCTTTGTAACTGCATATTTTCTAGCCAATGAACTCCAGCACACCACATAGATAACACCACATTATAAGTATGAAAATGGGGATAACAATGCAGGCCAACACAATGCATAGAGAATGCAGATAGTAGCTCTACTGACCTGAAAAGTGACAAACACTTATTTAGTCTCTTACTTAAGGATTTTAGAGACAAGATATGGAAGATGTTCATAGACTTCAAAGAAAATATGGATCAAGCTGAATGAATCACAAATAAGAATCAAGAGAATATAAGATAGAAATCAGAAAACTTCAAACTGAAATAACAAAACTGTAAAGCTTGGTAGGAAAACTGGAAACCTCACTGGAACAAAGTAAGAGTAGCTGGAGATAGAACATGTGAACTGGAAGAAGAGATGCATAACAACCCCATACAACGGAAGAGATGAAAAAGAGCCTTAAAGTAAATTATCAAATGTGGAAAAGATCCTCAAAGAATGTGAACAGATGAAAATAGAAGTCTTTGATAACCTCAACAGATACTCATAAAAAAATCCCCAGGAAGAATCAACAGTCAAAGACATCATTGCAGAGAAACTCCCAGAGAAAAAGACTGCATACAACCAAATCTTGCATGTCTGAAGAGTACCAGATAAAAGAGAAGTGAAGAAAAGCACAAGGCGCATCATAGTCACAATGATGAATTGCACAGATAGAGACAGAGTACTAAATGCAGCAAGATCAAAAAGGGAAATTACATTCAAAGGAGCATCCTTAAGATTTACAGCATACCTGTTACAAGAAACCTTCAAGGCCATAAGGCAGTGGTGGGATATCATGACAGACTTCAATGAAATGATTTCTTCATCTAGAATACTGCACCCAGCCAGACTCACTTTCAGGTTTGTAGGAAGTATACATAGTGCCACAGGAAAACAGCAGCCCAGAAACTTTATAGACTCAAAACCAACCTTAAGAGAAAAACTGAAAGGTCTACTTTAAGACAAGACAGACCAAGAGACACACCAAAGCTTTACATAAAGATAACACTAGATCCTATGACAATTATCTCTTTCAAAGTCAATGAACTAAGTGCTCCAGTTAAGAGACACAGAGTGGCAAAATGGATCAAAAAGCTGAATCCAACATTCTTGTGCCTACAAGAAACACATTTGTATATTCAAAACAAGCATAAATTCACAAAGGTTGTAGGACAGTCATCCAAGCAAACAACTCCCTTAAAAAGCTGGATTGGCCATATTAATATCAGATGATACAAACTTTAAACTTAGAAAAGTTATAAGGGACAAAGATTGACATTTCATAAGAATCAAGGTAGCAGATAATAGCAGGAAGAAATCACACTCCTTAGCATATATGCACCTAATGAGAGACCAGCAAATTATATAATATGATTATTGACAAATCTGAAAGAAGGCATCAATAGCAATGCAATAATAGTGGGAGACTTCAAAGAATCCCTGTCACCTCTTAATAGGTCAACCAGGCAGAAACCCAAGAAGAGTATACTAGTTCTAAAAGGAGAAATGAAAGAAAGTAGCCTAGTAGACATATATAGGTTTCTCCACCGCCCAAAACTGGATACACATTATTCTTCAGTGCACATGGTCATTTTTAAGGATAGAAAACATGCTGACTCATAAAATAGACCTACATAAAATCAAGAGGATAGAAATTGTACAGATTACCTTCTCAGATCACAATACACTGAAATTAGAAGTGAACTAAATACAAAAGGACACAGAAGAAAAATTTGAACAACTGAAATTAAAAAGCTCATTACTGAGCTGTGGATCAGAAATAAAATCAGAGAGGAAATCAAAATATTCCTGGAAACAAACGCAAATGAAGACACAAATTATCAGAAAGTGGTACTAAGAGGAATATTTATAGCTTTCAAGCACACATCAGAAAGGAAGAAGAGACTACATATATAACTTAATGACACAGTTTATAGAAAATGATCAACAGGGGCTCCTTGGAATTCCATTGGGGACAGAGGATAAAAATCAGAAAATTTAGGGGCCAGAGTAGTGGTGCAAGTGGTAGGGCATCTGACTTGTTCACACTAGCCTAGGATGGACTGCAGTTTGATCCCCTGGTGTCCCATATGGTCCCCCAAGCTAGGAGCGATTTCTGAGCGCTTAGCCAGGAATAACCCCTGAGCATCACTGGGTGTGTTCCCAAAACAAACAAAATGTTCAACAAGATCCACCAAAAAAATAGGTAGGCAGAAGGAAATAAAGCTTAGAGCAGAAATCAATAAAGTGGCAATCAAAAAAAAAAAAACAATCTGAAAATGCAATAAAAACAAAAGTTGGTTCTTTGAAAAATTAAACAAGATTGATGAACCACTGGCAAAACTCACTGGCAAAAGGGAAAGAAATGTAATAAAGTGGATTAGAAATGATAATGGGGAGATCACTATAGATAATGTAGATATTCAAAGGGTAATCAAAGGCTTATTTGAGAATCTCTATGCCACAAAACATGAGAGCTTGGAAGATATGCATAATTTTTGGACTCTATATCTTCCATGGTTGAATCAGAATGACCTAGCATATCTAAACAGATACACCACTTGAGGAAATTAAAATGGATCAAAACACAGATACAAAGATCCTTAACAAAATTCTGGCAAGTAGGATCCAACATTTCATCAAGAAGATCATATACCATGACCAAGTAGGTTTTATTCCAAGAATGCATCATGCTTTAAAATATGTAAATCAATTGTATTCCACATCACTAATGATCAAGAAGATGCAAATCAATACAACAACAGGATACCCTCTCATGCCACAGAGACAGGCATACATCACAAGAAACAAGAATAGTCATTACTGGTAGGAAATTTGGGAGAAAGGAACTCTTATTCACTGCTGATGGGAATGCCATCTAATCTAGTCTTTCTGGAAAACAATATGAAGATTCCTCAGAAAACTGGAAATTGGGCTTCCATATTATTTAGCTATACCACTCCTAGGGATATACCCATAGAACAGAAATATACAACACAAAAATATCTTCTGCACATTGCAGAGCTATGTACAATAGCAAGAATCTGGAAACAACCCAGATGATCAACAACAGGTGAGTGGCTAAAGAAGCTGTGGTACATATACACAATGGAATACTATGCAGCACTCAGGAAAATGAAGTTATAAAATATTCGTAGACATGAATGGACTTGGAAACTATTATGTTGAGTGAAATGAGTCAGAGGGAGAGAGATAGACACAGAATAGTGTCACTCATCTGTGGGATTAAAATAACAATAAAGACACTATGTTAATAATACTCAGAGATAATAGAGATAAGGGCTGGAAGGACCAGACCACAATATAAAGCTTACCACAAAGATTGATGAGTTCGGTTAGAAAACATAAGTACGCTGACAACTATCATGACAGTGGTAATGAGTGAGAGAAATAGAATGCCTGTCACAAAGACAAGCAGGGAGTGGGGGATGAGGGAGAATGGGGATATTGGTTGTGGGAAGGTTTCACTGGTGAAAAGGTGTGTACTTTTTTTTTTATAACTGAAGTCCAACTACAAACATATTTGTAATAATGGTGTTTAACTATTCAGATTATAAAAATAATAATAAATAAATAAAGCTCATTTTCAACCCATTGCCACTTTATTTCTCCACTAAATTTGCCGCTCAAGTTACAAAGAAGCTAGACCATGGAGATTATGCCTCTTCCCTTTACAGATTGGCCTGATGTAGGCCTGATAACATCTGAGGTTTCTTTTCATCTTAAATACAAGGTCCTTACAGTGTACTATTCATATCTTGGAAAATAGGCACCACACTGCCATAATTGTCTGGCCAGCACAAGTCACGAGTTCAATCCCTGGTGCTTCCCCCATGTGCAGAGCTGGGTCTCAACAGCTCTTTTGTCTGTGAGTCTGTGTATAAGAGTTGAATATACGGCAACATTACAACTAGAGAGATTCAAACAGTGCAGCCAGGACTGAGTCCCTTACTGAACATATGTGAGCACCCAAATACCCCTTGCAAAGACTACCATCAGATACTACAGTCATCATTCTTGAGTAAGTTCAATGTCTGGAGAAACGGATGAGCAAACACTGCAATTAAAGCACAGTGTACAAAAGCCATAATCATCCAAAAACATGAGACTCCTGGTCATTGTACAGCAACAACAGAAGGGAAGGGAAATAGAGAGAGAAATAAATAAGTTAAGCTTCCTGAAATGTCAGCATTTATAGAACAAAACTAGACACA
The DNA here is from genome assembly GCA_004027635.1 of Crocidura indochinensis. Taxonomy (NCBI): domain Eukaryota; kingdom Metazoa; phylum Chordata; class Mammalia; order Eulipotyphla; family Soricidae; genus Crocidura; species Crocidura indochinensis. The sequence goes on from PVKC010023753.1 coordinate 12,834, forward strand.
ATATTTGTAATGAATAAAGAAAGATTAGCATTTGAATAATCATGGCTTGCTTGAGCGATTGTTTTGAATAATAGATAGTTTATTTCCCATTACTTTTATTTTTAAATTAAAGCAGTTGTTTAAAGAGTTATTCATAGCTGAATTTTAGGCACACCAAGTTTCCAACATCAATTTCAACACCAATGTCAAATTCCCTCCACCAGTGCCCCCACCCCTTTCCAGGTTGCATATTGACAGTTACCTTTACTTTTTTAAGGTTTGTTGTTAGATTTTGGGTCTCAGGATTTCAGTATTGTTGACTCTGTGGTTCAGATATTTAGGTGCTCATAACACCACCAATGTGCCTGTAGCCCCTTGACCCCAAACTTCAGTTATTTCTCATTCATCTTTCTCCCCCTCCACTCTATTTCTTTACTTTCTTAATTTTCTCTACAGCCAAGAGTCGTCTAGGAATCCTCCTTTAAATCATTACATCCCCTCATGCAGTTAGTCTAAATTCCACATACAAGTAAGATCATCCTGTAATCATCCTTCCTGTGGATTCCTTCATTTAACATATCTTCCAGTTCATTCATGTTGCAGTGAATTGCATGATTGCATTATTCCTTCCAGCTATATTGTATTTCATTATATATATGTATATCTTCATGATTCCTTCATCTGTTGTTGGGCATCTAGGATGATTCCAACTCTTTTTTTTATTCTTTTTTTTTTGGGTGGGGGGGGGGAGATTTAGTCCACACCCAGCCATGCTAAGGCTCTTATCTATTGTAGAGTGTTGCAATGAATAGCAGTGTGCATATATGTCCTACTAAATGAATGCTTTTTTTTGTCCTGGGATTAGAAACCCAAAAGTAGATGACTGGTTCATAGCGTAGTTCAATTCTGAATTTACTGATAACCTACCAGATTGTTTTTTCATACAGGTTGAACCAAACAACATTCCCACCAACAGTGAATGAGAATTCCTTTCCCCCTATATCCCAGTGTGTACAGATTATTCCCAGTATTTTGATATATGACTTGAATTCTGTTTGTTTTAAGTCTCAATATTTTAGTAATCACATTTATGCTGCCATCTAGGTGGCTGTTGCATTTTTGTATTATAAGGAAGGTAATATACATATATGCATATATATATATAGCGATAATACTTTTAATGTTAAAAGTTCCTGCACACCACTATGACCTCCCCCGTTTACATGTCAGCTCTGGTCTAATCTTCCTTCCTCTCTACCTAGTCCCCCACTCTTTGCTGAATGACACTAATGTTAGGGTGAATATTGTTACTTCACTTTATCTCTACCAACTCCTATATTTATAGAACTGGGTGCTGAAAGGAAGTAAAGTGATATGAATGGTACTACTTCAGTGACAGTGTTGCAAACTACACAGCCTAAAAGAAAAATAGAGGGAGAAAGAAACAGAGAAAAGAAAAATGTCTGCCATAAGGTGGGGGAAGAGAAAACTGGGGATATAAGTGACAGAAAATGTGCAATGATGAAGGGATGGGCATTGGAACATTGTATGACTGAAACTCAATTATGAGTCACTTTGGAACTATATCTCAAGTTATTCAATGTTTAAATATATTTTAAAAAGATTACAATTAATTTCTACGGTAAGGGACTCCATTGGCATATGGGGTGGGTAGGGTAATGTGTCTTTGTATTTAGGTGATAATGCTTTAGCTTATTTTGTTTTTCTTCTTTTCATATTTTCTAGCATCTATTTGATTTTTGTTTTGGAGAACACCCACCAGTACTCAGGGCTCACTCTTGGTGGGCATGGGGAACTCTGTGTTGTACAAGGGATCCAACCTGGGTTGGCTGAATACAAAGCAAATGCCCTACCCACTGGCCCCAGACATCTACGTTTTTTAAAAGGACTATACTGCATTTTTAAAGAAAAATATAACAAAAGTTATTCATTGACATAATGACCTGGCACAGGCCCAGAAGAATGGGCATTCTCCATTCCTGAACTAGGGAAGCCACCTACGAAACATACAACATTGTCTATAACATCACCTGGAAGCAATCACTACCAGAGAAGACCCTACCGCTGCTCTGACATCGACCTACTCAAAAGAGACTCCCCTTAACACTGAGAAGACTTAACAACAATAATGTCCTGCTTACTGGACTGGACTCTCTGCATTGCCCTTTAATTTTGAGGTGAAATTGGAAGACGCTCAAAACCATCATGACTTCAATGTAGGATATGCAGATTCCAGGATTCTTTTGCCAACAACAGAGGCTGTTTGAAAAATAAAACTGTATTGGCACTACAGACAAGGACTTGGATTAGACAAACTATTCTTCCAGAACCTAGAGCTGGTCTTAAGTCAGAAAATTTCAGGGGTAGGGTCTTCTTGTATTTATGCCAAGACTTTCCCTTTCCATGTCACCCATATTATGGTGGGCCTATGCAAACAACAATTGCCACTCTAACACCGTTTTTATTTTGCTCCTTTGACTCTAAACCTTAAATAAAAAAATCTACTTAAACTTTTGAAGTTAACATAAACATGCATATGCATGGAATGTAAAAAATACTATGCCTCAATGTTTCAGGAGTTACACAAATATCATGGCTTTAAATTGCTTTGTGTACCACTAAGAAATGTTATGATGTATATCTGGAGACTTGAGGAACAAAGTAATTGTACATGGGTTCTGTTTTATTTCTTCTTACTGTTCCTTGATTTTATGATCAAAATTAAGGTGTCAGCAAGGGGATTTCTTCTGAGAACTCTGTTTATTGGTGATTGTCCTTTCACAGTAACTTTACCTTGTCCTCTTTCTTTGCATAATTGTTCTCATAAATAAGAAAAATAAAAAAATAAATAAAAAATAACAAACAAAAGTTATTAACTTTTTTCAGTTAAATATTCCATGACACCTAGAAAACCCTAAAGATTCTACCAAAAAGCTTCTAGAAACAATAGACTCATATAGCAAGGTGGCAGGCTACAAAATTAACACACAGAAATCAATGGCCTTTTTACACACCAATAATGATAGGGAAGAGAAGGAAATCAAGAAGGTAATCCCATTCACAATAGCACCACACAAAATCAAATATCTTGGAGTCAACTTGACCAAAGACACGAAGGACCTATACAAAGAAAACTAGAAAGCCCTACTCCAAGAGGTAAGGGAGGACACAAGGAAATGGAAATACATACCCTGCTCATGGATTGGCAGAATAAACATCATTAAAATGGCAATACTCCTCAAAGCATTATACAGATTTAATGCGATCCCTATAAAGATAACCATGACATTCTTCAAAGAAGTGGATCAAACACTTATGAAATTCATCTGGAACAGTAAACACCCTAGAATAGCTGAAGCACTCCTAGGGAAAAGGTAAATGGGAGGCATGACTTTCCCCAACTTTAAACTGTACTACAAAGCAATAGTTATCAAAACAGCATGGTATTGGAATAAAGACAGACCCTCAGATCAGTGGAATAGGCTTGAGTTCTCAGACATTGTCCCCCAGACATACAAGTGCCTAATTTTTGACAAAGGAGCATGAAATCCTAAGTGGAGCAGGGAAAACCTCTTCAACAAGCGGTGCTGGCAGAAATGGTTAGTCACTTGCAAAAAAAGCGAACATAGACCCCCAGTTAACATCATGTATGAAGGTAAAATCCAAATGGATTAAAGTCCTTGATGTCAGACCTGATACCATAAGGTATATAGAACAACACGTCAGTAAAACACTCCATGACATTGAGACAAAAGGCATCTTCAAGGAGGAAACTACACTTTCCAAACAAGTGGAAGCAGAGATCAACAGGTGGGAATACATTAAACTGAGACGCTTCTGCACCTCAAAAGAAATAGTGCACAGGATACAAGAGTCACCCACCGAGTGAGAGAAACTATTCACCCAACACCCATCAGATAAGGGGCTAATATACAAAATATACAGGGCACTGACAGAACTTTACAAGAAAAAAACATCTAGTCCCATCAAAAAATGGGGAGAAGAAATGAACAGACACTTTGATAAAAAAGAAATACAAATGGCCAAAAGGCACATGAAAAAATGCTCCTCGTCACTAATCATCAGGGAGATGCAAATCAAAACAATGATAAGATACCACCTCACACCACAGAGATTGGCCCACATCACAAAGAATGAGAATAATCAGTGCTGGCGGGGATGTGGAGAGAAAGGAACTCTTATCCACTGCTGGTGGGAATGCCGTCTAGTCAAACCTCTATGGAAAGAAATATGGAGATTCCTCCAAAATCTGGAAATTGAGCTCCCATTCGACCCAGCTATTCCACTCCTAGGGA
>PVKC010023754.1:0-17059 GCA_004027635.1 Crocidura indochinensis
CTCTTATGGAACCAATTCCTTGATTTCCACACTGGCTCTCTGGCTGCAAAGCTAATGTTGGAATAAAAAAGGCAAGCTAAGCTAGTTTTGGTTGGAGCAAAAGCATAGTGGGTAGTGTGTTTGCCTTGCACTCGGCTGACCTGGTTTGAGCCCCTGGAATACCATATGGACCCCCAAGTCAGCCAGGAGTGTTTCATGAGTGCAGAGTCAGGAGTAGCCCTTGAGCAATGTTGGGTATAGCCTAGAAACAAACAAAAAAGAAAATACAAGCTTGCTAGAATTTATTTTGTGGAAAGACAGGAGGGGTAGGAAGGGCCCCTGGGGGAGACTAGGAGAGAACTGCCTGGCTTCCTATTTCAGGGCTCAGGGTGCCTCCCTTCCTCCTGCTGCCCTCCTGTGTTGTGACATGGAGCATTGCCCACACAGGACAACTGCAATACTGGTATCTGACTGTACCAGGCATGCCACCCGGTGGCTAGAACACTCACCCCCAGCCAGGCCACCCATCAAACCGTTCTCTGGTATGCACACATGTCCCATGGGTCTTTTTTCTTCCTTCATGTTCTGTACTGTATGGCGAGGGGTCAGCACTGAGGTCATAAGAGACCCTAGTGGAGGGGAAAGCTTCTAGGAGGGCGGTGAGCACAGAGAGGAGTTAGCTCCATTTTCACTTCCATCATGAAGCACATAATTTGTTAACATCAGGCTCTTTGCCCTGACAGCGGGTTTTAGAGAGAGAAAATACTGATTAACCCCTGGTCATTACTACAAACAGCAAACCGTGAAACTCCATAGCTACTCATCAGAATTGCCCCCAGCATCCTTGCCTGTCATCACAGAGAAATCTAATGAAGGAGAAAGACCCCAGAGCAGGAGCACTGACAGGCTCTGCAATGCCAGAAGCACAGCTGCTTCCTCCCTGGAGACCGTCACACCCGCACACGCATGTACATACATGCATGCTGTACACAGATGCCCACAACACACATGTAACTGAGCATGCATGCCCACATGGCAGTACAGCATTGCACAGAGCTGGTGCAAATAAAAACAAATGTCTGTATGCGAAAAGTGCTAACGTTTACGTATAGTAGAGATACACAGATGTGTAAATCTGAAATGTGCAGACAAACAGATCCACATATGCGTGCGTTCAGGCAGACAAACTAGTGTGGGACCCTTCTCACCCTAGAGCACCAGGATCTTTCACACTCCACTTCACAAGCTCTGCCTCAGAGATGCAGAGAGTTGAGAGTTAAGGGAGTTGGCACCCCTGGGCTTTTGCACAGACATGCAGGAGGTTTTCAGGCTGGGATGGAGTCTCCCTCCTCCTGTCGGACGTGATCTTCGTGAGAAGTGAGCTTCACCAAGGCACCCAGGGGAAGGCAGAGCTGTTTCCAATCCTTCAAGGACTAGCTGGCTAGGAATACTGCAGTGCATGCTGGTTCCTAATCTAAACTCTATCAGAAAGTCCTGAAAAACTCTGGCTGAATGCAGCCCTATGGGTCCTGTCCTCAGCAATTCTGACTCTGAGAAACTGGGATAGTCCTGTAAGCATCATGCCTAACCAGAAGAGGTATGAGTGCCTGTTTTAATGGCAGGAGATGGGGCTGCCCTCTGGCATGGGCAGACTCTTTCCCGTGCCTCTCCAAGGTCATCCCTCACTGTGTCTGAGTCTTTCCCTCCCTTTAGGACAGATGTAAAGTGCTCTGGAGTCCATCTGCTTTTCTTGTTACTAAATTCACTTCTAAGGGACCTCATCTCCCATGACAGCCCACTTGTACTCCTGGGATAGACCCTGGCTTGGGGGAAAGAATGCTAGCAGCCCAGCCCAGCCCAGCCCCGCAGACATAGTTCTGGTTCTATAGGCCCAGTGCATGAGCATTCCGCAGAGCCTGTTCTTGAAGAAGAAGCTGCTGAGGTGGGTATGACCACTCCAACCTCTGAGCAGCGTCTAGACTGTCTGCCTGTCCACAGATTACACTGGGGAGAGCTCGATTCTGTGAAATCTTAAAAAAAAAAAATCAGCATGCTTGTAAGCAAACAAGCTCTATTTTGCATTATTTCTTCCCACTCAGATGCATTCACACCCTCCAGGTCTTTTCTCCCTGGGAATATGCTAGACTTTGCTCCAAGTCTTCAAGTACCTATATTCCATTCTCCATGCCCTAGTGTGAAGTGTTTATCTGTAAAATTCCCGCTCATGGTGGGTAGATGGGCTCACTCTGCAGCTACAGCCACAGCCACACACACACATACACACACGCAAGCTACACACACACACACACACACACACACACTCACACACACACTCACACAAACTTCACATAGAAATACAGAGGCAGATGGGCTAACATGCACCATCAAGGAAAACCTAGCATGGGGAGGGAACTCACTGCTGAGTGCAGGTTCTGGGAAGGAAGGAGTGCTGCATCTGAGCACAAGTTTGAGCACCAGGGACGATGTTTGCAGGTAAACTGTCATTAAATAAAATATGAAATGCATTTGAAGTCAAAAGTCAGTATTTTAGAAATATCCTTCCAGGCTATATAGAGACAAGAATTCAAGATCTCCAAAAGTTAAGTAAGCAAATTCCACAAACCGGTGTGAGCTCAAAATTGCTAAATTATCACCAGACTTGGCCACTGCCCTTGAGATGTAGGCAGTGGGAAGGGGACCCTCTCACATTGGGGATCAGCAGAACTCCCTCCCCAGAAACTCATTCACATGAAGTAGGGGATGTCTTCCTGATCAACTCTGCACACAGGAGCCAGGAATGGAACTGGTCCTTTGCACTAAAGCAGAGAAAGCGGCTTTATTAAAAGGTCTGGGTGCTCAGCTACAAGAAACCAAGCCACAGAGCTGAAGAAGTTCAAAATCAAAGCTCTCCACCCACTGATATCATGTTACGCTGAAAGCGAAATTCGACAAGACCAAAGCAAGCGAGATTCAGATCAAAACCTCTAACCCAAACCTCAAAGGGTGTTTTGTTTGTTCTCCTGAAAGACATTTTACTACTGAGTTACGCAGGAGCAACAGGCGGGAGAATTACCCGAGACAGGAAAACTTCAGTTAATGGGAAATGAAAAAGTTAGTAAATGGACTCATACTGGGTATTTTATGAGCACGCCTGAAAATACAATTCACGGACGTACAACAGCATCGTTATGACAGCCTAGTAAACCGATTACTTGTCTTAAAGGCGATGCATGATAGAAATCATTTAAATCAATTGAGTTCCTGTTCCTTAGCAATTTGATAAAAAGGAAAAATAGTCTAATTGGAAATCAAGTGCTCCTTAGGGAGCGTGAAAGGAGCAGGGCGGGGGTAGGTATGTGTATGTTCCTTTCTGGTTTCCCAGGTTCAGAGAGGAGAGATGGAAAGGCGGGCTGAGTGTTGCACCCCAGTCCAGAATGGCAACACTGGATTGGACAGATGAATAGATAGGTGGACAGATGAACGGAAGGACTCCGGTCCTGCCCCACTTCAGCTGTGCTCTCAGATCTCAGATGGCTCAGGGGCGAGGCCAGCCCCCTCAGTTCCTGGCACACCCAGGCCAAGCACCCAAGTCTTCCCTGCACTGTTGGCAAAGTGCCTCCAGGTCTCGAGTCAGAGGTTACTGGGGCACTTCCTCCCAAACCAAACCAACAAGGGGCACATACAGCCAGATACAGGGGTCACTGCTCAGGAACTTCAGGTGCAATGGGACACCCGAGACCCCTGCACAAAAGGAGCCCAAATCTGAATGAAAAGAAAGTGCCCTCCTGGACAAACTCCCCTTCCTACTTGAGGTGGGGCCTATGTTCCTGGCTCCACCATCCAAAAACCTGGCAGAAAAGGAGCCTCATGTTACTCCACCTTCTGCTCGGCAGGCTCTGGTGGGGAGTCAGGGAGCAGACCAGTGAGAACCTGGGGTGTTGGAACTATAGGGGAGATGGGAAACAGCTGGGCCAGAAACCAACCTGGAAAACTGTTCAGCAACTACCCCGCTCTCTGCACCAGCTGCCAATCTACCTATTGGTTCCCAACTCTGAAGCAGAAAAAGACCAGGAAGTGGAAACAAAGCTGCAGGAAGGCCCCACGGAAACAGGGCCGTCTCGGTCTCTCGGGCTTCAGGCTAATGTGAATCGACTCAACAAAGGTATCAGACTCGTGGTCGGCCTGGCTCCACACGGCATGTCTGATCTTTCAGGCATCGAACGACTCAGGAAAAGCCGCTAGCTCCCAAAATCAGTTAAGTGATTAGTTGTACATGTACAGGCAGGCACACACAAGCACACAAGCACACAGCACACACACAGGCATGCATGCTCACGGGCAGCACCATGCATGGTCACAGGCACATGTACACAGAACACATACTTGCATATACCCATCACGCACGCACGCACACACGAGCCAGATGAAGAGAAAAGCCTAACACAGAAATATAAATGTAGGCGTCTGTTAAAAACTCAAAGACATGTGTGCATATTCTAACAATACAAGTGTACGAGTACACACGGAGACACAAGCACATGTACAAGTACACATACCCTGACACGTGTGTATATACATGTACACACACTCATGTGTATACAGACTTGGGTACAGTTAACTTAGAGATGCCCAGTTAACTTAGTACAGTTAACTTAAGACAATGTGACCAGCCTGAAAAGAAAACAGGGGTGTGAGGTGGGGGGAGATCCTGAACGTAGTGTCCTTGAGGACAGACAAAATCACCATCATCATGCAAAAAAAGTTGGGACGTGCCCTAAAGAGAGCCTTACACAGGGCCTCAAGAACAACTGTCTCTCTCTCTTCTTCCTCTGCAGGACCCCTGGCCCTGACAGCCATCTTCAAATCCTCCATTTAATCCAGTGCCAGGGGCAGGCCACGAGGTTTATTTCCTAAAAGTGTCCCTGTCTGCACGCACCACTTGTTCTTTATATTTATCTATATTTATATACATGAAAACTTCATTAATTTGGGCTAATAAAAAAAAAGCAAATACACTGCAGTGACATTTATTAACATCTGGGCTAAAATCATAAATAAGAATTATGTCTAACACTTCTTTGGCCAGAGGAATCTAATTTCAAATGCCACAAGAAGAAAGAACAGAAGACGTGGAGTCTTTTCCCAGGAGGCCTATTTGCAGCCCGGAAAATAAAAACAGCATGCCTATACATAATGTTTAATTCATTAACTGTTGACAGGATTATTAAAGAAAAATATTTAAAGTGGGCCTAATTTGAGAGTGGAATTCCACTAGAAATTAGTCCATTTTATTTCCTCATCAAAGAAAACCCTGAGCCTAATCTCATCATTTGAAAAAAATTGAATGAAGGTCACTCTCTCATTTACTCAAATCATTAAGAACGCCTTCCGTGCGTCATGCTTCCTTTTTTCCACGGAGTTCCTGAGCTGCTTTGTGCCCGCAGTGCCTGAGGCCCTCTTACCCACATGCTGAGGTCTGCTCTGCATGGAAGGAGTTGGCACACGGGGCACCTGCTAAGCACCTGGAAGGAATAGGCACCTGCCGAGCACCTGCTGGACCAGGTGAAGGACCGACTGGGCAGGTGTATGGGGAGGAGCAGGGCAGACTCCTTGAGGCTCTGCAGGTGCTGCCATAGACAAAGTTCTCCTGCACTTGCTCTCTGGACTTTGGAGGGCTTCCTTGCCCTATATAAGGGGAAGGAGAGAAAGGTTGGGGTGCCCAGAGCAGTGCAGTAATCCTGCAGGGTGAACAGAGGAGACAGACGAAGGTCTGTGACTCTCATCTATGACTCCGGGACTGGCTCAGAGGCCAGGCACCCTCAGAGAGTAGATCGTGGAAGTGGGCAGTGAGAGTAGATACAGAGAGCAGGTGGAGAAAATGGACATATTGTTGGATGCTAAGAGTGGATGATGTGGGTGGACACAGTGGATGTTGAGGGTGAATGCTGAAGGTGAACTGTGGGAATGGACACTAGGAGTGGACCATGAGAGTGGACAGTGAGAATGGACTCTGGAAGTGGACAGTGACAGTGGACACCGAGGCTAGTCTTAGAGCAGAGAAAAATGGAAGTGCACAGCATGGATACCTCTGCAGCCTTTCATGGCTCTGTCTTGGCTATGGTCTACATCTCCTCGTCTCGAGATGCTTCATAATTCCACAGGAATTAATGGTCTCTTATCAGAAAGGACCCTACACGCACAGCTTTAACAGCCGGCAACAACTGGAATTAATTCGTGTCAGAGGAACATCAGGGAAAATCCATTTGTGACCCTGAAGTCACGGAATTTAGCATAATTACACATGTTCTTATTTGGGTGGTTTTTTTCCTCCACTCATTAAATTAGGTACCTGCATTAGATTTCTATCTGGTCGTCCTGACTAGTTACATGTCTGTGATCAAGGGCGTCTCCTCTCTCATCAGTCTTATGACCCAGACGAACCCTACTCGATGCACGAGCCAACATAAAGATCCAGCAGGAGTCTGGGCGAGATGGCGCTCGCTACAGGGGTGCCAACTCCATCCTGAGTGCCCCAGTGCCCCAGTACTGCCAACGCCCTACACTGCCAGGCCACAAAGGCAAGTTATGGCCATTCAGCACTTCCTTAACAGATATCCTGGATCAAGACCCATCTCTAGTGAGTGACTAGTCTCTACCTTCAGACAGGCCCTGTGCTCTTCTTAGAGAGCTCTCTGAGAGTATGGGCTCACCTGTGCCAGGCTCTTTGGGTACCACCTAGTAAGGACACAACAACCTGGTGCTCTGATGCCCGTGGCCTGCCATTCCTTTGGTTACAGAAGGTCCTAAGTCTCCTGGGGATGAGGAGGATTCGTTGCTGGGAAGAGGGGTTTGGAAGAACCTAGTGGGGTACATAAGGGCCTCTCCCTGCTGCAGGCTGCAACCAACCCCAGGTGGGGCATTGTCTCCAGGTCCACAGAGTGTGCCCTGCTTGGGGGCATTGAGGTGCTGCTCCCATTTATTTAAGAAGGAGAATGAGGGGTCTGGAGCAATAAGATAGCAGGGAGGGCTCTTGTAGACATATGGGTTTGATTCCCGGCATCCCTAAAAGGTCCCTCAAGTATCGCCAGGAATAATTACTGAGCACAAAAACATCAGTACTACCAGGTGTAGCCCCAAACAAACAAAAAAGTGGGCACATGATACAGGATTTTGTTGGGGTCCCCAAGTGCTGAAGACTCAGGTACATGTGGACCATAAACAGTTGCTCCCGGGGCACCCAAGAGAGCACAAGGCTGGGGCAAGCAACCTCGGCTGAACTCCAAGGAAACTCTTCAGAGACACGATCGCCATAGAAACAGGAAGCTCAGTCCCGGAATGGCGGGCTGGAATAGCAGCAGAACCAGCTTCTTAAAATTCCCCAGCCACCGGATGAAAGACCCAAACTCAGCCTGAGTGGTGACAGGGAAGACAGAGAAGCGCTTTATAAACCAGCCATGCAGACTAGCCAAGGAACGAAGGTTTTTGCAATAAGGAGTTTTTGGGGAGAAAAAAAGTCATAATTCAAATTCCAAGAGGACATCTTGAAATAGTCAAATTTCAAAATGTTCCTGTATTTAAAACTAGGAATCTGGGGGAAAGTTCAAAACAATCCTGCTAAGAGGAGAAGAAAGCATCATTGGCTATAGAAAGTTCTAGTAACTATAAATTCTTCAGGACACAAAGTTTTTAGCTGGCATTTTTGCACTCTGCACACAGCCTTTCTGTCAACTCATTCTGCACAGGCTTCTCATCCTGATATCACCTGAGAGATTCGGAGGCATCCGATGAGGTTATGTTTATAGCAGGGTCTGGAAGATACTGCGCCTCTGACTCAGCCAGGGCATGGGGATTCCCGGGCTGCTCTGCGTGTCATATGGGTGCTCCGGGGTTGCTGGTGGATCCCTTGGGGACTCGTGCTTCCTGCAGCCTCAGGAAGGCACCCAGGTTCGACCAGACATCGCAGCAACCCCACAGTGCACTACTTGGCTTCCTACAATGCAGGACTGAGGCGGGTGAGAAGAGGGAGCAGAGCAGTGAGGGAGACACAGGTAGGTGAGTGTTGCTCTGTAATCCTCAGCCACATCTCACTGTGACACTCAGACCTGTCTCTCTGTGATGCTCAGGTCTGTCTCTGTAATCCTCAGCCAAGTCTCACTACTATGACACTCAGGCCTGTCTGTGGCCTCAGGCCTGCCTCAATGTGACGCTCAGACCTGTTTCTGTAATCATCAGCTAAGTCTCACTGTGACACTCAGATCTGCTTCACTGTGACCTCAAGTCTGTCTCTCTGTGACCTCAGGCCTGTCTCTCTGTGACACTCAGGTCTGTCTCTGTAATCCTCAGACATATCTCACTGTGACGCTCAGGTATGCCCCTTCTGTTATGCCCGCAGCTGGTGCTTGTACAAACCATCTGTCGCTGTTGAAGTGGATGCTGGGGTCACCCAGATGTGATGCGGGGAACAGTGCCTGAGGCAGTCACCGTGGCTTCACTCACAGTCACACATGTCCCTGTCTCTCTGCTGGTTCCCAGACCACCCATCTGTACACTCTCCATCACTGCCAGCAAAGTAGCAGCACGAGAGCCAACCCTCCAAATCCACACGTATGTCTCTGCAGGTATTCCTTGTGCCTCAGACTCTCCCAACTTTATTCACATTTATGGCTCAAGCATTTCAGTCAACATTACTTCACCTGCTATCCTCACCTGATTGTGTGCCTACAAGAAGGACAGTGGATTATTCACTGGTCTGGATGGAAACCTGAGAACCTGAGCACAGCATAGAAAGTGAATAGCTAAATCCTTCGCCGGGGGGAGGGAACATCAGAGAGTGCTGTGAGAGCCAATAATTCATGAAACAGTCAGTGCCCAGCAGTGACTCTAGGCAGACCGACTCCTGTGTGGAGTGCAGGGGATTTGCCCGCTCAGACTAGCCTGCTCAAATGTGCTAAAATACAGGCGGCGCCCTATTTCCACGTTCATGCCCATGCTCCACGTTTCACCCTGTCACTAAACGGTGCACGGCAGCATCCCATAAATATTTAGCAACCCCCATAGCTCCTCTGAAAGGAACGATACATCAAAGCAGCCTCTCCATGCATGCCAACACCCATAGCAGAAATGTGGTGAGATGCAGCCTCAGCCAACAGCTGGCTGCTGCTGGCCCTTCTGCTGACCAGCAGTGGTCAGAGCTGGTTGAGAGACTGGTGGAGCCCAGCTGTGTTCTGTTCCCAGCCAAGCCTGAACATCTCCAGGCAGCAGTGTTCCCATCAGGGCATGCGCATGGCCCAGGGTCCCTCTCAGAAGCCAGGTGTGGGCACAGACTTGAGTCTTCTGCTCCTGCCTGATGCCAACAGCTGATAGAAGAGCAAGAGAAAAGTGCCAGCAGTGAACACAGTCTGCTCGCTATTTCAGAAGTTTCTCCCTCTCCCTCCACCCGGCACCCAGGTTGAAGTCAGCACTGTGCCTAAGTTGGAGGCATTTGGACACTTCGGGGAACATCTCTATTCCTTGATGGACAGTTTCTCTGTCCCTGGATAACAGCCCCAAGGAGTCGCCCTGAGGTGTGTCTATAGCACCCGGCCCTGTGCCTCTCTTCGGTAGGGACGACCCTGGTCTCCCTGAGCTGGGCCAGCAAATGAACCATCTGGAAACAACGGGTATGAGCGGCTTTTCCATCTGGAATTGTCATGAATCACACCCGAGTCTAACCACATCTGTCTTCCTCTTCAGCTCGTCCAGACGGGGGTAGCCGTCCTGGGCTCAGTGGAGATTCACAGCCTCCATCAGCAGAGCAGCTTTCCAGGCCTCAGGAAGGAGCTTATGTTTCATGACATGATGCCAAAGTCACGCTCCCCAGGGAGCCGCCCCCTTGCCCCAACTGCAGACACCTCCGGGTCAGGCCAGTGCTTTCTGCAAGGAGCAGACATGCTGCAGGGGCCAGCAACACTGGCTCAGAGTCCCGGGGAAAACTCAACTTCCAGTGCACTCACTAAGTTGAGAGTCAGTGCTTCTAAAAGGATGCAGGGTGCAGACGTGACTCGAATGTGCACAAAGACACACACATGAACATATACACATGCAAGTCACACTGGACAACAGGAGCCTGGGTGGGGACCAAGAGGCACAATCCAGTAGAGCAAAAGGAAAAAGACTCAGTCGGACTTACACGGGCACTTTGCTCATGGAGCTGCAGATCCCTGAGGACTTCCACCGAGATGAGAAGAAAGAAGATGCATGTATGTGGCAGCATCATTCTCACAGCCAAGAATGAGCACAGTGGTGGGAGCACCACAGCCCAGCGTGAGCACAGCACAGACTCAGACACCAGTGTGAGCATAGCTGGGTGTGCACTGAATAGGTCAGTAGTGACCCCAGTGAGTAAATATCAAGGTGAGGTGCTCTGTACCCATGGGCAGCTCGGGGACACTGTCTGGCTTCCAGACCAGCTGTCCACTGCCCCAACTGGACATGCATTGAAGGCTCTTACAGACTGAGTACTATAAAACAAATTTCTAGAGAGACCAGGCCACATGCTCCTAGGCAAGACACAAATGTGTGACAACGATACTGCACAGTGACTCAATGGCTCATCCATCACACATTCAAGGGTTCTATGAGGTCCTGAGGTGGTATGCTCTCCCATTGTCCCATTTCTGAGGATCATACCCAATCCACTTCTCTGTCAGCCACCTCCCCTGGCTGCAGCAGCTGCAGAAAGGTGACTGCCCTGGACATTTCCATCTCCAGAGCCCCTGACCAGGGGACATGCTGAGGGTGACTGCAGTCTGGCTGCTGACAGCCCAGTTCTCATCTGTGTGCAGATGTCTCACCAGTCAGGGCCACTGAGAAAACGAGGTGCCATGGTACAAGGCAGAGCCAGGATAGGTCCCAACACGGAAACTGGATGTTAAGTACGTGAACTAGGCCTGATCCCTAAATCTACGGCCAAGGCCTACATCTGAGATCCATGGCCTGCAGTAACCCCAAATCCATGATCATTGCCTGTCCTGAGATCCACAGCCTGCACTTCATTCAAATTCATGGTAATGACCTACCTTGAGATCCATAAACTTCACTGTGATACCCCCAAAATCCATGACTATTACCTGTCTCAAGATCCACAGCTTTCAGGAACCGGGATGTGGCGCAGGAGGTAAGGTGCCTGCTGCCTTGCCTGAGCTAGCCTAGGACGGACCACGGTTTGATCCCCTGGTTTCCATATGGTCCCCCGTGCCTGCCAGGAGCGACTTCTGAGCGTATAGCCAGGAGTAACCCCTGAGTGTCACTGGGTGTGGCCCCCCCCAAAAAAAAGATCCACAGCTTTCACTGTGACCCCTCAAAATCCATAGCTAGCACTTGCCTTTGAGATCCATGCTTGCATAGCGATTCCTCAAATCCACAGCCATCACCTGTCCCAAGATACATGGCCTGCCCTATGACCCCCAAAGTCTACAACCTTCCCTGGTGTTCTAGAAGTTAGGATTCGGCACTCAACCAAAATCATCAGCCATCGCCTGGCTGAGATCCAGAGTCTTGAATGTGCCCCACTCCTCACAGGTCATGGATATGCTTTATCATAGCCCCCACACTCCCATTTCAGCACAGCTACACACAGCCCCTTCCTACCTTCCCCAAGAGGGAGACAAGGCTGACAGTCGTCTCACTTACCACTCTCATCATCAATGGTGAAGCGGCCCAGACCGCTGCCATCACGGATGGAATACTGGACCTCGCCGTCCCGGCCTGTGTCCTCATCACGGGCCACCACCTGCAGCACACTGGTCCCCACACGTGCATCCTCACGCACAGCTCCCACAGTGGCAAAGTCGGGGAAGTAGGGCGTGTGCAGGTTCTCGTTGACGTCCACCACCTCCACCTCCACAAAGGACAGTGAGGACAGTGAGACGGGCCGGCCCTTATCTTTGGCGCGCACGGTGAGGTTGTAGAACTGCTGCTTCTCAAAGTCCAGCTCGCGGCTCAGACGCAGTGCCCCGCTGGCCCTGTCCATCTCGAAGCGGCCATTGTAGTCATTAACAAGCGAGTAGCGTACCTGCCCACCAAGCCCCAGGTCAGGGTCCTGCGTGTCCAGCCAGGCGATGACTGTGCCCACGGGCAGGTCCTCCAGCACCTTGACACCGTAGCTGCTGGGCACGAAGGTTGGGGCACAGTCATTCACATCTTCCAGGATCACTCGCAGCATCACCACTGAGGCCAGCTGCTGGCCCATCGCCGCCTGGTCCCGGGCCTCGATCTTCAGCGAGTAGTTGGCTCTGGCCTCCCGGTCCAGCTGGTCAGCAACAGAGACGACGCCAGTAGAACTGTTGATGGAGAAGAGGCGAGTATCAGTGAGCAGCATGTAAGCCACCACCCCGTTGGCACCCAGGTCTCTGTCCCGGGCTTCAACCTGGATGATGTCCGTGCCGATGCCACTGCTTTCCAGAATGCTGACTGAGTAGCTGTCCTGTAGGAACACGGGGCTGTTGTCATTGGCATCCTCCACATTGATGGTCAGCAGCCTCCAGGAGGACCTTTGTGGGTTGCCCAGGTCATAGATGGTGATGTTGAGAACGTAGCGATCCGTTCGCTCCCGATCCAGGGGCAGGAGCACATCTAGCTGCCCCGTCTCCATGCCAATGGCAAAGCAGCTGTCACTGTTGCCATCTGCGATAGTGAAGAGCACTTTGCCATTAAAGCCCGCATCAGGGTCCGAGGCCCTGATCTTCAGGATGCCTGTGCCCACTGGCAGGTCCTCCCGTACAGCCACGTCCGATGGGAAGGCCTTGTCGAAGCGGGGCCCCTGGCGGTTGGCCGAATAGAAGTCCAGGAAGCCATCATCGGGTGCCAGCCTTCCGCCAGCCCTGGCCTTGAGAAGCAACTTCTCCGCCAGCCTCTGGGCTACCCGCGTCTCTCGGCAGCTGACGCTCCTGGACACTGCTGTGCCGTGGAGAACCGAGATGTTTACAGACACGGGGTCTGCTAGGTTCTCGCCATCCGTGGCTGTGATCCATAGGGCAAAGTGTGCATCCCTTGGTCCACTGGCTGCCAGCGGTTTCCTCAGCTGCAGCACCCCAGAGTTGGGGTCCAGCGAGAAGAAACCCTGCTCGTTGCCCGAGATGATCCTGTACTTAACTAGCGCCAGCTCGTCAATGTCGATGGCAGACACAGTGGTGATGTGGGCCCCCACGGGGAAGTCAGGGGGCAGCACCCCTTGGCAGGCCGCCTGCTCAAAGAGGGGCCGGTTGTCGTTGAGGTTGTGCAGGTGCACGGTGACATTCACCTCGGCCTCATGGCGGTAGGGCGAGCCCCAGTCGGAGGCGCGGACCACAAAACGGTAGGTCTCTGGGGATGACTCAAAGTCCAGCTCCTCGGTGGTGCGGATGAGCCCTGTGAACTGGTTGATGGCAAAGGGCAGCGCCTTCAGGCTGGCGATGCTATAGGTGATGTAACCATTCTCTCCGCGGTCTTTGTCGGCGGCCGCTACTGCCAACACGACAGTGCCCACGGGTACGCTCTCGTTCACGTGTGCCTCATACAGCGGCTGCTGGAACTCAGGGGTATGGTCATTGGCATCCTCAATGCGCACGGTCACCTGGACCCACAGCGCCCCGGCCTGGGCTGTCACGGCCAGAGTGTATTCCTCCTTCCCGGCTGCACTGAGTGGTCGCGCTGTGACTATCAGCCCAGAGCGTGGGTTGATTTGGAAGAACTGGGTATCCTCCCCAGGGGCTAGCCTGTACTCTACCCTCTGCGGTTCAGGTTCCAGCCGCACCAGAGCCACCATTGTGCCGGGTGGCGAGAACTCGCTGAGGCTCACCTCGTAGGCATCCTTCTGGAACCGGGTTGGGGCAGTGCCTTGCTGCGGGTTGGCGATGTGGACGACCTTGGCAGCCGAGAACCTCTGTGGTGAGCCCCGGTCCTTGGCCTGCAGGGTGAGATTGTAGCCATAAGGAAAACTCTCCCAGTCTACTCGCTGCCGACCCTTGACGCGGTACTCACCACCCCATCGGCCCTCTTTGGCCAGGAAAAACTGGCCTGAGGGGTCACCCGCGACAATGGCCACTGAGTCCACCTCGCCGTTGGCACCCTCGTCAGGGTCCTCCACGGTCACCACAGCATACGTAGGCTCAGGGCCTGGTGCAGCGGGCATATGTGCCACCACATGCAGGCTGGGTGCATGGCCGTTGAGACGTTCCACATGGATGTAGAGTCGGGCCGTACTGCTCACGCCATTGTTGCCATATAGCTTCATGCCCCGGTCCACGGCCAGGACCTCCAGCTCGTAGCGGCTCTTCTCATCACAGTTGAGTCGCCCACTCAGGGCCACGACACCGCTGGTGGGGTGCACAGAGAAGAGATCCACACGGCCCTTGAAGTAGTAATAGAACTGCCCATTGGAGCCGATGTCGGCATCCGTGGCGGTCACCTGGGCCACGCTGGTACGCAGGGGTGTGCTCTCTGCCACGGTGACTGAGTAGGTGGTGGGTGAGAAGAGTGGCCGTAGGTCATTCATGTCTAACACCTGGACATTGACTGTGGCCCAGGCCTCCAGGTCCTCCCCCCGAACAGTGCCCTTCACCACCAGTGCATAGTGGTCTTGGATCTCCCGGTTCAGGATGGCGGCGTTGCCCCCCTTGGTGCGGATGCGGAGGAAGCAGAAGTCGGCGATGACCACCTCCTCAGCTTTGAAGAGGCCCTCCTCGTCCCCAGAGATGATCCTGTACTTGATGTCCCAGGAGGTGTCTTCCAGCGTGATACCCATGCGGCTCCGGCTGCTGAGGTAGGTGCGGGCGGCCGAGTTCTCGTACACTGTGGCGTTGTAGGTGGGTTGTGTGAAGTGGAAGCCCGGGGCCCCCAGAGCCCCCGTCAGCCCCTGGGACCTGATGGCTGGAGGCAGGAGGACCAAGAAGACGAGGCAGGACAGGGACAGCCACATGATCATGCTCGTCGGCTCACATGTGTGTCCTGGAGGGGAGTGAGAGAAAAGTGTTAGAGAGAAGAGACAGGCAGCAGGTCCAAAGATCAGCTCCAGGAGCAGAGGCACACGGGTGCTGTGGACAGCAGAGACCATGAGCAGCTATGCTGCCCTGGTCCAGGATGGCCCTGTATATACTAGCCAGGAAAGGATCCACCTCTGGGGAAGAGGAAAAACAGCACATATTATCTAGTTGGAGTCTTAAATAGTGTGCTGACCTCCAGTTGAGATTCTTCTGGGAAATCCTCTATGGAAATCATCAATAAGCACAAGTCTGCAGCCCAGATTAAAACAAAGAAAAGCAGTAAAGAGCAGAAAGCCAAGCAGTCGTAGCACCTGCGTAAAATGAGGCACGAAGGTGCCATCAAGAAGAGGGAAGGGTAAGGCAAAGCTTTGGTCCCTCAGAGTGTCCTGGGAACTCTGCCAAGGACAGCCCTGGAGCATGGAGCTGGGGGTAAGCCCCCAGCACTGCCCACTGTGGCCTCCAAATGGAAATAATCATAATAAAAATGATCTAGTTTCTAGATGCTAAGTGGGGGGAGGGAAACCATAAAATTATGTGCTCTGTCTGATTCGATTGTTATTCGAAGACATATATAAGGTTCATTTTAAAGGGAAAAAGAATTCAACTGTTTTCAATGAATATCTGGGGGTATATCTGCATTGTGAAGGTGCTTTTCTTGTCTTGTCAGTGGTTCAGCACCGTTCACGCCTCCTCCTATCAGGGTGTGGTGTCCAGCAACAAGAGAGTCCCACGGGCTGACCTGGACACTTGCAAGTGGCCTGAAGGTAGATGCCAGAGGCTCAGGTAGTCTCTGTCTGAGCAAGCTCCCGCTGCTGGCTGAGACCCCAGGCTCCAGAATGGCCAGTCAGTGGACACCTGTGTAGGGACAGCATTGCTCTGTACCAACCACTTCACCCTGCCCTGCAGTAGGACAGTTGACTGGAGACAAGGTACTCAGCTGAACCCCCAGAACTCCCCCACCACACACAGGCTGCCCTTGGAACACCACCCCTGTAAGATAGTGAAGGGGCCTGTCTGCAAAGAACACACAGGACAGGACCTCCTGGACACGACAATGCCCCCCTCTAACACCCTCTGTCCTCTGTGTGTCTCTGCCTCACCTCTACATGCTGGCTGACCTGAGCCACACTCTGATGATTTTTCCCAGGACTCAGACCCAGACCACAAGGGAGGAAGACACCCCTTTCAGGCTTTCCTTACTGTGCACCCCCACCCTGACAGAGAGGCCCAGCCTTGTACCCCATGGTCTGAGAGAAATTCAGTGGGGTTCTGACTCTTCAAAGCAGTACAAGAACAGAGCGAATGAGAGAGAGACAGAGAGAGAGAGAGAGAGAGGGGGAGAGAGAGAGACAGAGAGAGAGAGCACAAGCCCTTAGCCAGGCCCCCTGAGGCCATATTCCAGGCACTGACCAGCAACTGTCCTGCCTGCTTGTCCTGGGGTCACCATGCTCCCATCTTCAGGCCCATAACCAGAGAAGTCAGCATCCTGGGATCCCTGGACACAGTTACCCAGGGTCTTTTTGGGGATCCCCAAAGCACAGAGCAGAGGCACAGGAGGGAAAGGCCCCTTTCAACTGGCCCCCCAAAACCAGCACCTCACAGGGAAATAAGAAATAAGATACAGAATATTCCCTGTGAGCCAGAGCTGAGCTGGTCCTCCCAGAGAAGCCTGGAAGCAGCTCTGGGAAGCAGGCCCCACTATACCGACAGGCTGCAGTGAAGGCAGACTCGACAGGTAGCTGCAGCTGCTGGAAACTAAATCTCTTGTTAGGTTTTTTTTTTGTTTTATTTTTATTTTTTAGGTGAGAGGAGACGCGGTCTCTGGTGCAAGTTAATTAAAAAGCCTTGCAGCTCTCTTATTTCTTATTTTTCTATTGTTAGTGAAACAAAGTAGTTTGTATTGAATAAAACTTGCTTAGAAAGAAGTAAAGGGTTATGTATGATGTCCCTTCAGTAACAGCATTGCAAACCAAAGTGCCTAAAATGAAGGGGAGAGAGAAGAAGAAGAAGAAGAAGAAGAAGAAGAAGAAGAAGAAGAAGAAGAAGAAGAAGAAGAAGAAGAAGAAGAAGAAGAAGAAGGA
>PVKC010023755.1:0-17160 GCA_004027635.1 Crocidura indochinensis
GAGCGGACCTTCTCCAGGCCTCCCTTCTGGCCGATCCCGCCAACCGAGTACTGGCCGTACTCGAGCCAAATGTTAGGGCCTAAACCGAGACAAAGGGGCTGTATCAGCGGAGAAATGGGGAAGCCTGCACCTTTTGGAGCCTGCAACTCCAAACTTGGGAAATGTGCCAGCTCTGAAAGTCCAAGGAGTCCAAGGCAGGTAAGGCCACAGCCTCATCCATGGCACCCCAATTTACTTCTACTTCTATTGCAGTCCAAGTAGAAAGGGAGCGTGTTTTTCCAAGGCCTGCACTTTCTCAAGCAAACCAAATTCAAAGAAAACCTGTGCAATTTTTCTTGGGTTTTGTTGTGGGAGGGGAGGCAGCAAGTCACACCCAGTGATACTGAGGGCTTACTCCTGGCATGCTCAGGGGACTATATGGGATGAAGGGACTGAATCCGAAGCAGTTAGGTGGCAGGCAAGTGCCCTCCCTGATGTGCCTGCCTACCTGACCAATGTCATGGACCCATGTCAAGCTGCCATATAAACCAACAAAACACAAATGACAAATGAGCTTGTTCTTGGGGCCAAAGCCCCAAGAGGCCAGAAGAGCCTGCTGAAGAGTCCAGGGTTCTGTCCCTCCTAGAGAGGGAGGGACTTTCCAACAGTGATACCTAGTTAACAAAGATCGCAGCTGGCCAGGGAGGCCCAAGACCAGGACACTTACAGACATAGTCCTTGACAGCCTTCTCAAAGAGCTCGTACACACTTTCCCGGTCAGATTCATCCAGGGCCATGCTGATCTCGTCATGCAGCCACTCCAGCCAGAGCTCTGCAAGAAAGCAACTGCCACTGTATACCCAGCAATGGTGCAAGAAGGGGACCGAGCGCGTGCGAGCAGGGGAGGTCAGGCCCAGCGGAAATTAATTCATCTCTGTAGTTGCCACCATCAGGTGTTTTTCTCTTCCCCAACACTCAGGTGCCATGCTTGCCAGGAACAATATGCCAGCCCAAATGCAGAAAACCCCATGGCATAGCACACCTTACCTTCAGTCAGAGGGAAGATCTCACTCATCTTCTGGCGGGCCCCCCTCACTTTGGTGAGTTCGCCTTCCAGCCGCAGAAGGCGAATCAGGTCCACATGGCAGTTGTAGTCATAGACATTGATGGACAGCTGAAAAGAGACCCCAGGGATGGTGTAAATGCCATTATCAACAAGAACCCGGCCTCCCAATCACCACTGCAGACCACCGCACCCCTCCTCCTCCTCCTCCACAGCCTGCTCCCTGGGAAAGTGATGCCCCTCCACCCACAGGAACAGGTAGCTCAAGTTCAGGGCCTCAGACATGCCAGGCAAAACCTCTACATAGAGCCAAATCCGTGGTGTTAAGATGACAAGTTTTGGCTGGAGAGGTAATACAGGATTTAAGTTAGGCATTTGCCTTGCCTATGTGTGAACCCTTTCCCCACTAATCACCAGTACCATATATGGTCCCCTGAACACTACCAGGAGTAATCCCTAAGTACATGGGCCGGAGTGATGCATAGCAAGGAGAGGATCTGCTTTGCATGCATCAGACCTGGGATTTGCTCTCAGGCCTCTCCTAGGGTCCCCGGAGCCTGCCAAGAGCGATTCCTAGGCACAGAGTCAGAAGTACGGGTGAGGCCCAAAACCACACACACACACACCCACATTAGTATAGAGCCAGAAGTAACCTATGAGCACTGCTGGGTGAGACCCAATACCACCCACCCACACAGCCCAAAACTCCAAGTTTCAGGCCAGGAATTCCTGGTGCCTTTAGGCACTGGGCACTGTTGGATGTGACACAATCCCCTACCCACATATTTGACTTCCAAATAAAGGGCAACAAGCACAGGGGTTAAAATAATTGCCTGTCATGTTACTTGACTTCCAACTCAACTGGTCAAGTGTGTCCCACACGGTATCACCAACATGTCAAGTCAAAGAGATGAATCTTGCTCAGTAAGCACCACGCAAGATGTTCCCCGTCACCCCATCACCCTCAGCCCCTGATCGAAATGTGGCTTGGGCAGAAAATGAGGCTTCGGGGATAGGAGAGACTGATGGGGTCAGGTTGGACTGCTGAAGAGTTGGGGCAGATGGGGTCGGGGGAAAGTGAGCCGGAGAGATACAGGGGCTTGCCCAGAGACACTGTCTCTAGGGAGGATTAGGACAAACATCAGGGTTTTCCTTTTTTCCTGTGCCAGAGAGCATATCCAGAGACCAATGTCTGAAGTTTCTAGGCCCCAAGATTGGCTCTCCCCTCTATGGAGGTGTTCTGAAAGAAAGTCTATTTCCAGTGCAGGCTAAGAGGCACAAGGGCGACTCCTGCAGAGTCCAACAGCACCAGCAACGTGGGGCTCTGCTGGTCTATGCAGCCCCATTTCTCTCCCAACAAAGGGCACCTTAAAGAGA
This sequence comes from Crocidura indochinensis, assembly GCA_004027635.1. Classification (NCBI taxonomy): domain Eukaryota; kingdom Metazoa; phylum Chordata; class Mammalia; order Eulipotyphla; family Soricidae; genus Crocidura; species Crocidura indochinensis. Next base: position 2,420 of record PVKC010023755.1, read on the forward strand.
GGACTGGATTCACAGAAGACCAGGGACAATTGGCCTGGGACCCCGCCTCATGCTGGTTTTGCTCAGTGAAGAAAAACTGACCCTACAGCTGAATTTACAAGAAGTGGATATGGTGACCACTCGATTCCTTTGCCAAGCAGTGAGGACAATGCGTGGGACAATCTTCACTAAAGGTAACAGCATCACCGTTTAACAACTTAACAAAACTTAACAAAACCGTTCCCCCAGGGGAAGTCATTGCAAAGTAAGTCAGGCTAAGGGGTAACCTCCGAGAAACTGCTCCTGGCCCTGAGGCTACGCATTCCCAAACCACCCCATCGCCCACTCAGAGATCCTGCTTCTCCCTCTGTGGAACAAGATTGAACTCCAAATCAGGTCCACACCAGATCAAAGGGCTTCCTGGCTCTCTTGCTTCCAGGGGGGCTGAGCCCTGATGACACCAGTAAAAGATTGCTACTTCTACCCCCATCCCTATCCCCCATGGAGGAAGTGGCTACACCCCAAAACCAAAGGCCTCAGCTCCTCGCAGGCACCCTGTGCAGAATATGATGAAATGGGGGAAGGGGGGTGCCTACTCCTCGGTGGTCCTGCGGCTCTACAGATGGACAACAGGAGCAGGGCCTTGCTCATTTAGGGCCTTGCTCACGTCCCTCCCTTTCATCGACCCCCTTTCCTGATCGGATCTCGAGTCACCCTCATTTATTTCGCTGGAGGGATCCCCCCAGGCTGCACTCACTGTCCTCCAACTGCGGGAAACCTGGGACATGCGTGCTCCCAGGGAGAGGTGCCAAGGCCAGGGGAGGTTTGGGCCATGTTTTGGACTCGATTTTAGGGACGCAGAGAGCAGCTCCACGCAGGGTCGGGGCCGGGTCTCGAGACGCCCCCCAGGCCCCGCACCTGCTCCTCCAGCCGCTCGATCTCCAGCTGGTTCTTCTCCTCCTCCTCGTCCAACTCCCACTCGTCCTCCCCGGGCGAGCTCTCGGCCGACGAGGCCATGGCGTCCTCCGCGTCCCCGTCGCCGTCGCTCCCGCTCGCGTCCTCCTCCGGCCCGGCGGTCACGGCCGCCGCCCGCGACAGCGCTCGCCTCTGGGCCCCGGCCACCGCCGCCCCGTCGGCTCCGGGGCCCACCCTGGGCTCGGCCTCCGGCTCCGCAGCCGCGCTCGCCGCCGCCGTCGCCGCCATCGTCGCCATCTTGCGCTGCGATGAGCCGGGGTCCTCGCGGCCCGCCCGAGCCGGCTCGAGCCCAGGCTGCCCACGGCACGCGCCTGATCGGAACTCCGCGTTCCTGCTTCCTTTCTAGGGACATGGAGAGCCTGAGGTGACGGCGACCTCTCCAGACGTAAGAGTTTCGTGGTTGTGTGCGCTCGTGATCCTCCGCGTCCGAGATAAACCATTCAATTCGCTTACAGGAGCTCCGGCGCAACGTAGGGCAGACCCGGGGTCCTCGTACCGGAAGCGAAGCCAGAACCGGAAGTCGCGGGTGAGCGTGACGTCTCCGGGTAGGTTTCGGCGCCACCTTGAGCAGGTCAGAGGCTCTTGGGGCGGAAGCCTGGACGCCGCCTCCCGTGGCGTGCGTGGGCGGGTGGCTGACTGCCCGGGAACCCCAGTTCACTCGCAGAGAAAGCCCCGAGTTATGCACACAAGGAATCCTCTTTCCCAACGGCATGTCTCTCCTTTATGAATGCCTGGTGCCCGCGGGCGTTCAATAAACCCACGCGTTGGTTTTGCAAGCTCGTACTCTGCACGCTAAGAACGCCTAGCTTTTACAAACCACACAAACAGTGGTCGTAACATACTTGAGTTTCCTGTTTTATACAGAGGCAAGCTAAGACATTCTGGAAATCGGCTCATTTCCTTTCCTTTTATTTATTTATTTCTTGGTTTTGGGGCCACACCTGTTGGTGCTCAGGGGTTACTCCTGGCTGTCTGCTCAGAAGTAGTTCCTGGCAGGCACGGGGGACCCTATGGGGCACCGGGATTCCAACCAACCAACCACCTTTGGACCTGGATCGGCTGCTTGCAAGGCAAACGCCGCTGTGCTAACTCTCCGGGCCCCTCCTTTTATTTTTTTTTTTTTTAAGCCGAGCATCGGTGGGTGTTCCTATCTGGTCTCTTCCAGGAACACGCTCTCATCGCACAAAGAACCGCTTGTTTCTCTCTGTGGCCTCTCCAAAGCCTTCTGAAGTTCTTGTCGCCGACCAGGCGTCCTGTGGGGGAAAGAGCCGCCCGCAGATCATCGCAGAAGAGTTTTCCAAACGATTTCAACTCGGAGCTTACCAAATCGCAGGCCCGGGTAGGAGGGAAGGAAGGAATGTGGGATGTGTCCACATTCTAATCCCAACTGAGTTTTAACCCCTTTTCCTTAAATGAAATGTAGACAACATAGCAATGCATCATTGGAATGGATCACATACGAGTACGTGTATCTTAAAAATAAAAGAGGAGGGGCCTGGGAGATAGCATGGAAGGCGTTTGCCTTTAATGCAAATGGTCATCGGTTCGAATCCCGGGGCCCCATATGGTCCCCCGTGCCTGCCAGGAGCAATTTCTGAGCATGGAGCCAGGAGGAACCCCTGAGCGCTGCCGGGTGTGATCCAAAAACCAAAAAATAAATAAATAAATAAATAAATAAATAAATAAAAGAGGAAGAAAGGAAAAGTCAGCGGCGCCCGCTAGCCGGATCAAAATCCCTCCAGCCACCCCAGAGCCCGCCCCAGAGGGCGGGGCCTTACGCAATCAAGCGCGACGCCCCACGGCTTGCCGGCCGCGGTCGGTGACGTCATCGGGGCGCGCCGCGCCGCGCGCTCCCGCCCTCTTGCCCACACTGCGCCCGGCTTCCCTCGCCCGGTGTGCGCAGGCGCGAGCCCGCAAGATGGCGGCGGCTGGAGCTGGCCGTCTGCGCAGGGCGGCCTCGGCCCTGCTCCTGGGGCGTCCGCGCCTGCCGGCCCGGGAACTGTCCGCTCCAGCCCGGCTCTACCACAAGAAGGTAGGCGCGGACTGCGGAGCGTGCAGGGGGACGCCGAGGAGCTCGGGGGTCGTGCCAGCCGGGCCAGCCCTGCCCCTCACTTCTGCCTCTCCCGCAGCGCCCCCAGCACTTGGGCCTGATGTCCGCTCTGCACCCAGGCCCGGGCGACCCCTTGGGGGCTGGAGGACGGGGCAGAGATCCTGCCCGTCTGCTTGGAGCCCCCGCGAAGCCCACGCACTTGGTGTTTGTGTTCTTGTTTTAGTTTGGGGGCCACACCCAAACTCAGGCTCAGGCCTGACTCCGGGGTCCCACTCCGGGGGACCCTCTGGGGTGCCGGAGGTGGAACCCGGATTATTTGGTGCCTGCAAGGCAAACGCCTCCACACTTGTCCTGTCTGGCCGGTGTTTTTGTTTGCTTGTTTGTTTGTTTAGGGTGAGGGAAGAGAATTGTTGCATTTCTTCTTGGCCTTTTCCCGTTGCCCGGATCCTCCAGATGTGACAGTCCTCTAACATTTTTGTTTGTTTGTTTGTTTGTTTTTTGGGTCACACCCGGCAGTGCTCAGGGGTTACTCCTGGCTCCATGCTCAGAAATTGCTCCTGGCAGGCTCGGGGGACCATCTGGGGCACCGGGATTCGAACCGATGACCTTTTGCATGAAAGGCAAACGCCTTACCTCCATGCTGTCTCCCAGGCCCCAGTCCTCTAACATTTTTGAGGGACACAAACTCCCCAAAGCCGGCCCGATGGGAGATGATGGTCACAGAGTCGAGTCGGAATCCCGGGCCTGGAAAGGGACTGGAAGGTTGATGACACACTCAGTACACACAGTGCCCCGTGACCCGTCGCCAAGGTTAGGGGCACGCTCCGTGCCAGTTGGAGCTGCTGTTAGATTCCTGTCCAGCTGCGTGTTTAACCCGAAACTTGGCTCCTCCCCACTCTCTGGATGTTTTTGTTGACCTGCCGCTGAACATCTATCTGACTTTGCTTAGTGTCCCTGGCCACCAAGGGGCGCCGTGACTCCAAGCTGGTTTTAGGATCCCGCCCTCAGACAACCCTGCCTGGTCCCTTTCCCCAGCAGTTAGTTTAGGGAACACCTTTTTTTCCTGCATCGCTGTTATTAGAATCTGTAAATGAAAACTATTTGGTTCTTTTAAAGTACTGTTTTAGCCAAGATCTGGTGACTTCCGTGGATAAATTATGATGGGAGGGTAAAAACTCTGGAAGAAGGCAGTGTCCTGATTTTTCACCTATGTCTCAAATCTCAGAAGGTCATTCAGAGAACGCAAAAAGACTCGGTGAACCACGAGGGTCTACCTGATCTTAGGGTTGAAGCTTCCAAACTAGATGAAATTTGAGATTTACTGATTATCCAATTCTGGTTTGCTTGCTCTGAGGAGTTTATCCTCAGGTGTGAGACCAACATAAAGAGTGACTGGGGGGGCCTGGGAGATAGCATAGAGGTAAAGCATTTGGCTTTCATGCAAAAGGTCATCGGTTCGAATCCCGGTGCCCCATATGGTCCCCCGTGCCTGCCAGGAGCAATTTCTGAGCATGGAGCCAGGAGTAACCCCTGAGCACTGCTGGGTGTGACCCAAAAACCAAAAAAAAAAAAAGAGTGACTGGGGTAGGGTGGGCTGCTGGGGTTCTCAGGGGATGACCAGGGGCTACTCTCAGCTCTGAGCTCAGGGTTCAGTCATTCCCAGAGTTCCATGAGGGACCATGTGGTACTGGAGGTAAAAACCCTAGCCTCCAGCATGCAACACCTGGGTGCTCCAGCCCGTTGAACCATCTCTCTTCACCCTCTATTCCAGGTTGTGGATCATTATGAAAATCCTAGAAATGTGGGCTCCCTGGACAAGACATCAAAAAATGTTGGCACCGGCTTGGTAGGGGCTCCGGCATGTGGTGATGTGATGAAATTACAGGTATGGACAACCACGTCTTCCCTCTTTTCTGATCATCCCATGGCTTCTCCAGTACATCCATTTGTGGAACACTGGTGCAGACCAGGCACTGCCTTGAGGCTCCACATCCTGACTACTGGGAAATAGGCCAAGACCATGGTGTGCATGATTAGGGGAGCAGCAGGCTCCTTGCTCTATGCCAGACGCTAAACTGACCCTGTCTGTGAGAGTAAACTGATCTCAGCTTCCTCCTGGATCCGCTTACATTCCAGTTCAGCTAAGTCCAAGGTCTTGTAGATGTTACTAGTTCAAGGAGAACCACTAGTTCATTCAGCTCCCTGGCACCCCTAAGGCCAGAAATACAGCGACCCCCTGTGTCAGAAACAACAGAAAGGCGGTGAGCAGCCTTTTCTGCCATCTCTGTCACCATGCTGGGGGGGCGGGTAGCTGGCCCTGGTATACCTGAAGAAGCTACTATCTGCCTTTTTGTGCTGGCAGAGGAGACCATTAACCAGAGGCATTTGTTTCAGACCCTCTGGTGCTTCAGGAACTGTGTGGGAAGGTTTATACACCAAGGCCTTCACTCAGGGGGACTTGGAACCCCAGCTCCTGCGAGCAGAGCCCAGGGCCCAGTCCTCAGCTCTCTGTAAGGCTTAACCTCAGCAAGAGACCTGGGCAGGGTCGAGAATATCCCTAGACAATGGGTACAACAAAGGCTGCCACCCCCACATTTGGGACCTGACTATGATGGAACTGGACTGGGCCCAAGCTCCTGGGGCCCTGCTCTGCAACCCTGATCCTTCATCTCTACAGGGGAGAGCTATGAACTCAAGGATGGTTCCAAGGTTGATTGATGACTTAAATGTCTAAATAAAACACAGGCCTTACATGTAGAGACCCTTGGTTTAATTCTGGGTGTTTTACCACCACCCTACCCTCAAGTACAACTTAGAAATGACCCCTTTGGGTATAGCCAACAGTAGCCCTCAAACAGCGCTAGACGTGGCACCAAAAAGAAAAAAGAAACAGGGCTGGAGAGATAGCACAACGGGGAAGACATTGGCTTTCACGTGACCACCCCAGATTCATACCCTGGCATCTCATATGGTCCTCTGAGCCCACCAGGAGTGATTCCTGAGCACAGAGCTAGGAAGTAACCCCTGAATGCTGCCAGGTGTAGCCCCCACCCCTAAAAGAAAAGAAAATAGAAACATACCCCATAGGCATATGCAGGACTGCAGAGAAAGACATCCCTTTCAGCTGGCCTTGGGTCCTGTGTTAAAAACAGGGTTTTCCTGTTTCCCTGAGTTCCTTGAAACAAAGCACATGGAGTAAATTCATGCCAAGACTAAAGAATGTAGGCACTCAGGGCCCTGGGAGCCCTTCCCCCAGAGCCAGGTTGCAGGGGCCACACCAGGAAGCACCTCTGAACACCTTCTTTTCTCCAGATTCAGGTGGATGAGAAGGGAAAGATTGTGGATGCCAGGTTCAAAACCTTTGGCTGTGGGTCGGCCATTGCCTCCAGCTCTCTGGCCACGGAGTGGGTAAAAGGCAAAACGGTAAGTTGGCTTCCAGGTCGGTGGATCCAATCCCAAACTCCGTCCCCAGCAGACCTGTTTTCCTGTAGGTGGTGTATTGAGAGCTTGGGGGACCGACTCGTCCCATATAGCTCTCTTTAAGTTTTGTGTTTATGGGGCATGGACTGATAGCACAGTAGTAGGGCGATTGCCTTGCATGTGGCTGATTCAGGTTTGATCCCCGGCATCCCATATGGTCCCCTGAGCCTGTCAGGAGTAAGTTCTGAATGCCGAGCCAGGAGTAAACCCGAGTAATGCTGGGTGTGGCAAAAAAAAAATTTTTTTGTCTTTGTTTCTTCACCCCAATTTCCATTTCTTCTTCACCTGAGAGTTTTGGATCACATGAGAATTTGGGGGATGAGGGGGGTGGCATTTCCACTGGTGACGTTTTTTTTTGGTTTTTGGTTTTTGGTTTTTGGGCCACACCCAGCGGTGCTCAGGGGTCACTCCTGGCTATCTGCTCAGAAATAGCTCCTGGCAGGCACGGGGGACCATATGGGACACCGGAATTCGAACCAACCACCTTAGGTCCTGGATCGGCTGCTTGCAAGGCAAATGCCGCTGTGCTATCTCTCCGGGCCCCGACATTTTATTTTTAATTGAATTTTAAAAAGAGCTTCAGCTCACCCAGCCTTGAAAGAGAACAGAAGTGGAAAAAGCTTGGGTTTCTACACAGACACACACACACAGCTGAGGGAGGCAAGCCCTAGCCCTGTGAACTCCGGACTCCTCTCTTCTCAGAAAAGTCAGGCTGCCAAGGGGACCGCGTTCAGGGAACTGAGTCAGTGCAGAGCTGGTGGTGCAGCGGGCCAGGCCACACGCCCCCTGCTTGAGTGGCCCAGGGCCTCCTGGCTGGCAGCTCCTTGGGGAAGTGGGAGGCAAGGCCTTTGACCTTGGCACCCTAAGTTCCATAAATCACAATGATTTGGCAGAGCTGGGGGTGGGGGGGAGGGCTGGGCAGGGCCTCCTTCACACACCACACTGGCACAGACCTACCTGTCCCACGCTGTGTCCTGTGGGTATCTCAGGGTGGAGGCCAGAGCATGGCACTCTCATCCCCACACCCCCTGACCTGTCTCTGGGGCACCGCCAGCCTTATGCTTCCCTGCCAGCCTCCCTCATGCCGGCAGCTCTTTGAGTTGCAGGTTGCTACTAAAAACAGGGAGTGGAAAGTGACATCCACAAAACCAGCCTAGGGAGGCACATCTTTCAAAATGGTGTCCAGGGACTGGAGCCATAGCACAGTAGGTAGGGTGTTTGCTTTGCACACGGCCAACCAGGGTTCGATCCCTGGCATCCCATATGGTTGCCTGAGTCGGCCAGGAATGATACCTAAGAGCTTGGTATGGCCCAAAACCAAGACAGATAAATCAAAATGGCCTCCAGGGGCTGGAGCCATAGCACAGTGGGGAGGGTGTTTGCCTTGCACACAGCCAACCTGGGTTTGATCCTTGGCATCTTATAGGGTCCTGTGAGCCCACCAGGAGTGATTCCTTAGCACTCAGCCAGGAGTAACCCCTGAGCACTCCTGGGTATAGCCCAAAAACAAATAAGCAAACAAAAAACCTATCCCAGCTAGTTCCATCCAGGGAGCTCAGGCTTCCCTCAGGCTCTGCCTCTGGTCTTCTAGACAGACAGGTACAGCTGTCAAGGGGCCCTGGGTCCTTGGGGTGGGGGTGAGGGGGTCCCTGGAACCTCTTCCCCGGCCCTGCCCCTAAGGCACAGCTGGCTGACCCATGCCTTCTTCCCTGTCCCGTGCAGGTGGAGGAGGCCCTGACCATCAAGAACACAGACATAGCCAAGGAGCTCTGCCTGCCCCCCGTGAAACTGCACTGCTCCAGTGAGTCCACACCCACCCCCACGCCCGCCTACCGCTCGTGGGTGCTCAAGGAGTCCATCCCTAGAGCCCCATCAGAGCATTCTGGGTGGCCATCTTCAGGGCCACCCACAGCTCATACCACCTAGTCTGGGACACCTCCAGGGGGCTCCAATGCACCACGTAACAGGTTGAGCATGCCCTGGTTTCACCTCTGGACCTTGGAACCATCCTTGAGTTCATAGCTCTCCCCTGTAGAGATGAAGGATCAGGGTTGCAGAGCAGGGCCCCAGGAGCTTGGGCCCAGTCCAGTTCCATCATAGTCAGGTCCCAAATGTGGGGGTGGCAGCCTTTGTTGTACCCATTGTCTAGGGATATTCTTGATCCTGCCCAGGTCTCTTGCTGAGGTTAAGCCTTACAGAGAGCTGAGGACTGGGCCCTGGGCTCTGCTCGCAGGAGCTGGGGTCCCAAGTCCCCCTGAGTGAAGGCCTTGGTGTATAAACCTTCCCACACATTTCCAGCAAAGCCCCAGCCTCTCCTTTCTGGGCTTGAGCTGCTGGCTGCTTGCCCTGTTTCCCATTTTTACTCTTCACCTCACTCCAGAGAGAGTTATGGCCAATGTCCCGTCACCATCATACAGGCAGGCCCTATCCCTGAGTGGGCGCTGCTTGGCCCCAACTCTGTGTCAGCCTTGATGGTGATCCCCCCACAGTCGCAGCAGGAAAGGTCTATTGCCCCATTCGACGGGGCAGACTGAGCCTTCAAAAAGTCTTCCAAAAGCTGAGAGTCACGGGGCCTTAGGCTTCAGCCAGTGGAGGGCAGACGCAGCACCACCTGCCAGCTCATGATGTCATATCACTGCCCCCACCCAATACCTCACAGTTCTGTTTCTGTGACCCTTCCCGGTTTCTTCCAGTGCTGGCTGAAGATGCCATCAAGGCTGCCCTAGCTGATTACAAGCTGAAACAAGAACCCCAGAAAGGAGAGGCTAAGAAGAAATGAGCCCCCTCACTCAGGGGGGAGCGCCCCAGCTGGCCCGCAGTCCCCGAGATGCTTCACAGCCTCCCCCTTCACAGCACAACCACAGCAGAGCTTGGAGATGCGCACAACCCTAGCTGCTCACCCCCATGTCTCGGACTGACCCAGATTGTAGTTTCCTCCTTTCCGCCCACTCACAGCCCTCACACAGCCCGTGTCTATTCCGGTGTGTGTGTCCGGCTGCAAAACCAGCACAGAGTCCCAAGCTTTAAGAGTTCATAAGATAACACACATCCCTTCTTCTCCCCAAGTCTGGCTGGAGGAAGATTCTCAACTGAACACCTTGATGGGATGACCTGATAGAACCAGTTATTGTACAGAAAGCAGACTTGTATATCTATCTCTATAGCAATAAAAACCTAAGGCAATGTTTCTCTCTGGTAAGCTGTGTGTCTCGGGGTCCCCCTCACCTCTGAAGTGCTGCCCAAGGGCCCTTGGCATTTCCGCTAGATGCTGGTCCCTGGTGGCACGCTCTTTGCCAGATCAGTGGAGCAGGTGAGATGGCAAACAGGTTTCATGAAGCCAGGTGTCGGTGCAGAGTAAGGAGGAAGATGAGTGGAGAGAGCCTCCTCACTGCTCAGGCACAGATAATCTATCACAGATACTGTCACATATAATCTATTTGACAACAGGAAGTGCATCTGGAAGATTTGTGCCATATCACAAGTGTCTGAAAATAGGGACGAGCTTGGGTAGACGCCCCAAGGCGATGGACTACACACGGAGTACACGTGGGGAATGACCGTCAAAGCCAGATGTGGGGCTGGAAAGACAGTGCAGGGCTTAAAGCACTCACCTTGCATGGGACAGGCTTTGATTGAATCCCCAGCACCTGCTCTGGTGCTCGAGGGGTCCAGCATCTGCGTATGGCTGGAAAAATAAATTAAAAAATCTTCTGTCGGGGCCTGGGAGATAGCATGGAGGTAAGACGTTTGCCTTTCATGCAAAAGGTCATTGGTTCGAATCCCGGTGCCCCATATGGTCCCCTGTGCCAGCCAGGAGCAATTTCTGAGCATGGAGCCAGGAGTAACCCCTGAGCACTGCCGGGTGTGACCCAAAAACCACAAAAAAAAAAAAAAAAATCTTCTGTCCATAGTTCAGACAAGCCTGGACGCTAATCCCCACCAGCTAGCCCTGCTTTGCCCCTTGGTGGGGAAGGCAGGCAGGGCATACCCCTCTGAGCTGACCGGAGTATCCTAAAAGTTTGCAACCCTCCTTTCCCCACCTCTGCCCCAGGACCACTGTGATGCCTTTCCTGTGGGTTTCCAGTTGAGGCAGAGAGAGGCTGGCCACCCCTTCTATGCAACTCCTTTGTTAAAAATGTTCCATTCAGGGGCCGGAGCGAGGCGCAAGCAGTAGGGCATTTACCTTGCATGCACTAACCTAAGACGGACCGCAGTTCGACCCCCCGGCGTCCCATAGGATCCCCCAAGCTAGAAGTGGTTTCTGAGTGTCACCAGGTGTGCCCCCCCCAAATTTTTTTTTCAGCAAGGCCAGAGTGATAGCACAACAGGGAGGGCATTTGCCTTGCATGTGCATTGAACACTCAATTTCAACCTCCAGCATCCCATAGAGTCCCCCAAGTCCACCAGAATGATTCCTGAGAGGGGCCGGAGAGATAGCATGGAGATAAGGTGTTTGTCTTGCATGCAGAAGGACTGTGGTTTGAATGCTGGCATCCCATAGGGTCCCCTAAGCCTGCTAGGAGCAATTTCTGTGTGAGCATAGAGCCAGGAGTAACTCCAGAGCGCTGCCGGGTGTGACCAAAAAGAATAAATAAATAAATAAATAAATGAATGACTGACTCCTGAGAGCAGAGCCAGGAGTATTCCCTGAGTGTGGCTGGGTGTGGCCCAGAAACCAAAAAATATATATTTAAAGTTTCTACCCTGTTCTGGTAATGGGCAGCGAACTTGAAAGGCCTCCCTGCAGCAACTAGAGGAGATGACAGAGCCAGGACTTGCTCCTAGTCTCAAATTAGAGCCCTCGGTGGAACCCTGGGGAGCTGCCCCACGGGCTGTGGCTGGAGTCCCTCGGCCAGGCTCAGCCCACTCCCTCCTTACATGTGGTCACCTGCCATCGGCCACCACTTTTTGTGCCAGTGGCCTGAGCGCTTGGAACGAATCCTGTTCCTCAGAAGATGCTCATAATCAACCACCAAATGGAATGAGAAGAAAATGGAACCTCAGAGTGAGTGGTGAGGCCTATTCATAAGTGGAAGCAATTAACTAGCTCTCAAGATTCCCCCTTTCCCAGGCTGGTCAAGGGTTAGGGTTAGGGTTAGCCACACGAGGGCCTCTTGAGCCCTTCAGTAGCTCAGGCATCTGAAGATGTTGAGTCTTAGAGCAACTTTTCCCAATTTTTATTATAATCCCATAATTTACCAAGTTCATAATATGTTATTTCAGGCATTAAATTTCCAACACCAGTCCCACCACCACCAGTGTGACCTTCTCTTCCCAATAATCCCCAATCTCCCACCCACCACCCTACCCTGTCTCCTTGCAGGCACAAGCAAATGGACTTCATATTATTTGTTTCAACACTGAGCCAAATGCAATTATCAAAACTTAGATCAACAAGCGTCGATTGGAAATGATGGTTTTCTCCGAGGTGTTATTAAAGTCAATGTCTCAGGATTTCCTGGGCTGTGATTGGTGCTTGTTGAGCCTCTGTGTTACTGCTCAGACTCACTGAGCTTGGGAGAGTTCTGTGGAACATTCCCATTCAATTTCCTAGGACACTTCTGGGATGACACTACTAGAAAACATTGGGGTGAGGGCCGGGCGGTGGCTCTGGAGGTAAGGTGCCTGCCTTGCCTGCGCTAGCCTTGGACGGACCGTGGTTCGATCCCCTGGCTCCCATATGATCCCCCAAGCCAGGAGCGACCTCTGAGCGCATAGCCAGGAGTAACCCCTGAGCGTCACCAGGTGTGGTCCAAAAACCAAAAAAAAAAAAAAAGAAAACATTGAGGTGTCATCCAGCCCTACAGTTCAAGACTGTAGCATTTTTGTTTTCGTTTTTGTTTTGGGGCACTCCTGGCTCTGCACTCAAGAGACCTGGCAGGCTCAGGACTATGGGATGCCGGAGATCAAACCTGAGTCAAACCATGTACAAGACAAACACCATCCCTGCTGTGCTATCTATCCAGCTCCGGATTGTAGCGTTTCTTTTTTTTTTTTTTTTTTTTTTTTTTGCCCTTCACCCAGTGACACTCAGGGGTTATTCCTGGCTATGCGCTCAGAAGTCGCTCCTGGCTTGGGGGGCCATATGGGAAACCGGGGAAACGAACGGTGGTTCGTCCTAGGCTAGCGCAGGTAAGGCAGGCACCTTACCTCCAGCACCACTGCCCAGCCTCTTAGATTGTAGCATTTCTAAATGAGTCCTTGCTCAATTCTGGGAGAGCCTGATTTGGGGGTGACAACTGTCCCTGAAACTTGCTGTGTGCCAGGCCCTGTTGCTCAGAACCCCACACATCTGATAAGGTCTGGGATGGACATGGTCTCTCAGGGAACGGCTCAAGAGGTCAGCTGAGTCCTGGGGGCCAGTCAAGCCTCCAAACCCACTTTTGTCCTGGCTCTTTCCTTCTGGCAGAATTCCCCCAAGGACTCAAACCACCAGACAGAGATGACCTGGAACATTCTCAGAGCATGAGCAATGTTGGGTTCCTTCACGTGGCCAGTTCATTGCGCAGCATGTGACCCCTCAGCTTGGCTGGGTATCAGGTCATGGGGAGTTTTGGTTCATCTCATCACCCCAGGGAATCGGATGCTGGGGTTGCCTAGGGGGCCAGGCATTGGGTTGTGGGATATTTTTAAGCTCCCTGGCATTTTTGATATACCCAAGGATGAGAAAAAACCATGAAACACTTGGTACTTTACAAATCAGGTTGCTGAAGCTATTTCAGGGGCATTGAGAGGCCAGAGCATTAGTACAACAAAGAGAGGTCTAGCCTTGCATCAGCCAAGCCAGGCTCAATCCCCCACACCCTCGGCAGTCCCCTGATGTGGGATTACTGGGCGTGAGCTGATCCTACCTCGTTCTGTCTACACCTTGTTACCCATTGATTGGAAACATCTTTGAATGTCGAACCTTGGATTGGGGTTGAGCCCACCTGGTCCACCTCCAGGTGTGGTCATTTCCATCAGATTAAATGCTCGGATTAGGGGGTGGGAGAGTTAGCACAGAGAAAGGGCATTTGCCTTACAAGCGGCTGACCCAGGACAGAAGGTGGTTCGAATCCTAGCATCCCATATGGTCCCCAAATTCGCGTGCGAGCATGCGTGTGTGTGTGCGTGTGTGTGTGTGTGTGTGTGTGTGTGTGTGTTATTCTCCAGATATGTGTGTTATTCTCCAGATTGCCATTCAATGTGTGTGTGTGTGTGTGTGTGTGTGTGTGTGATTCTCCAGATTGCCATTCAATTCCAGACCCACGTTTCTCACTGATGTTTGAACCTGAGAACTTATTCAATACCCCAAGCCCCACCAGAAATGATCTGAGTACAGAGCCAGGAGTAAATCCTGAGAACCACTGGGGAGTACACTTACATACAACACATACACAAAGAAATGGTACCTATTCTCCACACTTGATCATCTTGTTCCTCTCCTTTTAGTTCTATTTCTGCAGGGCCATTTACAGTTGCCCCATTCTAACACACAGCTGCAAAGTATTGCAGATAAGATGGGCCTGAAGTTAGTCTCTGTGAATCTTTGGGTACATTGTTTTAAGAGCGATCTCTTCACTAGGGTCCCTGCAGCTAATATCATTCTTTGTGGGGGGTTAGGTTGGCGTTCAGGGGTTACTTCTGACTCTATGCTCATAAATTACTCCTGGCAGGCCCAGGGGATCATTTGGCTTTTTTGTTTGTTTGTTTTGTTTGTTTTGTTTTTGGGCCACACCCGGCGGTGCTCAGGGGTTACTCCTGGCTGTCTGCTCAGAAATAGCTCCTGGCAGGCACGGGGGACCATATGGGACACTGGGATTCGAACCAACCACCTTAGGTCCTGGTTCGGCTGCTTGCAAGGCAAACACCGCTGTGCTATCTCTCCAGGCCCCCAGGGGATCATTTGGGATGCTGAGGATCAAACCTGGAATGGCTGTGTGCAAGTCAAATGCCCTTCCCACTGCGTTATCACTCTGGCCCCTAATATCATTCTTGACTTTTAGGCTCTGTGATTGTTATTGATTAGTGGATGGGTGGGTGATGGATGAATGAAGAGATGGAAGAATGAGTGATGGATGAGTGGGTAGATAGAAGGTTGAATAGAGGGGCTGGAGAGATGGCACAGTGGTAGGGTGTTTGCCTTGGATGTAGGACAGTGCTTCGAATTCCGGCGTCCCATGTGGTCCTCTGAGCTTGCCAGGAGTGATTTCTGAGTGTAGAGCCAGGAGTGACCCCTGGGTGCTGCCCGGTGTGACCAAAAAAAAAAAAAAAAAAA
>PVKC010023756.1:0-17137 GCA_004027635.1 Crocidura indochinensis
TGACCTTTTGCATGAAAGGCAAATGCCTTACCTCCATGCTATCTCCTGGGCCCCTTCTTTGTCTTTTGTGTGTGTGTGCACATCCAGCGGTGCTCAGGGGTTACTCCTGGCTGTCTGCTCAGAAATAGCTCCTGGCAGGCACGGGGTGGGGGTGGGGGTATATGGAACCAACCACCTTTGGTCCTGGATCGACTGCTTGCAAGGCAAACGCCACTGTGCTATCTCTCCAGGCCCACACATGCATTTTCTTTAAAAATCATTTTTATTTTACACTTGGAATCACAATTCACATACTCCAATACTGCGTATATGATCATGGAATCTCAACAAGTCATTTTTTTTTCTCTTCTGTCTTAGTTTCCTTCCCTGTAAAATGAGCTGAACTGTATCTCCCTCTCAGAGTTAAGAGCAAAGGGATTTGTTGCAAAATGAACTGAACAATATCTACCTTTCAGAGTTAAGAGCAAATGGGATTTGTACCTAAAGATCATGCTCAAGAAAGTAAACAAGAATAGTTAATACTTATCTTGAGAATCTTGAGAGTCCTTTCTCCCTCATTCCTTGGAGATGAACCTTAATGGGGGGGAGAGGGTGGGATCCAGCTCAGGAAAAATGAATGCACCCAACTAAAATGTTTCCTGCTCCTATCTCAGGCTCAGAGCTGATCAATAGGAGAGGCCAAAGAAGATGAGTGGATATATTGACTGTTTTAGCTGATAGTCCTTCAGACACTATCAGAAAGGATGAAAGCTGACAATTTTGCATGTTTCCAATGCTACTTTAATCTCCTGGCACCATATGTGGTTCCCCCAGCATCTCCAGGAGTAATCACTAAGGAGAGACAGTAGTAATAACTGAGAACTTTCAAATATGACTCTCCCAAACAAAACCAAAAATGTGTACAAAATTCCCTAAGGGCCAGGGATTTTGACTGTCAGAGTACATGCCTTACATGTGTAAGGCTCTCCCCTGCTCCCTGCCAAAGTTTTCTTGTTTGATTTATGAGGAAATGGAAGCCCATAAATATATGAATAGCTTCGTCTAAGATCACAAACATTCCAGGTGACAATTCCACCTCTACCCAGGATGTCTTAGGTTAAGTAAGGTGACATTAAATTACTGCTAAATTCATGATACAAGGAGCCCTTAGGTCTATGATCTCTGTCCATGACCAACCAAACCCTAAACCTGAAAGTGCTTCAAATCAAAGCACTAAGTAAAATCGATCACAGTTCCAGGAGACTTAAACAATGGCCCATCAAATCCTGTATTATGTCATTATACATAAAATTCCTTCAAACTAATAAAATAATAATAAAACTAATAAAAGAAGCTAAAATAAATGCCTTGCTTTATCGTTTATCTTCATAATTATACACTCTCACCAGAAATTAGATATGGTTTAATTTAAATATAAGACTAGGGAATTATTATAAATTTATTATGGCTAAAAATTGAAGGCAGGGGTTGGAGCAGTAGAGTAGAGCATGAGCCAGATCTAGTTTCCATTTACTAGTATTTTCTTGCTTCTCAAACAGCTCCAGGTGCAGCCCTGGAGGTCCCTGAGGACCCCCGGAGTAGCCTGACTATCTCTGGCACCATTATCCAGTTAGCCAAAAATTGCAGGTGGACCATAAGATCTTCTAAACACTACTAGGTATTCCAACCCCAGCCCCCAAAATAGGGCAGGTTGTTTTTTTCTATATGCCTTTTCCCCTCATCAACAAAAGAAAATCCCTTTTTCTTTCTCCCAAATATACACAATTCAAAGAAGCTCAGGTTTTTATTTCCTTGAAAGGACCTACTTGGAATGTCCTTCAGCTGGCCTTGATCAAAAAGCTCCAGGATGCTATAGGACTCTGGCAACAGACTCTAAACAGAAAGATGCCCTGAGCCCTAAATACAACCAACACTTAAAAAAAAAAAAAAAACAACCTGAAAAATTCATTTCTCTGCTTAATGACTATACTGTAAAATGGTCAATGTTTTGTGAATTTTGTTAAGGTGAAATCATTTTGTCCTCAATAGAGTTTATGCTTATGTAGATAACAAAGCGCTCTATGTAATTCCCATCAGATTTTTCCAAATGCAAAATCGCCTTATATTCTATCACAATCTTTCATCCAGAGAGGACAGTCTGCTTCTCCTGGCAACATCAACGATGCTAGATGAAAAAAGGTCAGCTGGTTAGTTTGAAGAGAAGCCTTGGTAATCTACTAGACAAAGCTGGGAATTCTCTGATGAATGTTTAGCAAAGATACTACAGTTTGAAGTGAATAGGGAGGGTTTTGTTCGCAGACTCTGCCTTGCTGTTAGATTCAAAGACTGTTCAGCCCTAGAAAAGAACATCAGTGTCTTTCTTGGAAATTAAACACACACACACACACACACACACACACACACACACACACACGGCATCTCTTCTATCCACATTAAGCTTTGCTTAACTGTAAAAACAAACAAACAAACAAACAAAAAGTTGATCGTGCCTGAAAATATGTATCTTTGCCTTTGATCCAAAGCAAGTGCTACATAAGAAACAAAGATATCATGTCATCTGTCTTTGGTCAAATGAATTGTCAAGGACTTTGCTTCAGAAAGCTCAACAAAAGACCCACAAGGCCCTGTACAGTGAGATCTGAGTCTGAATGATGGATGAGAGTTGGGGTTCCTGCATCACTTGGTACTCAGCTTTATCAGAAGTCCATGTTTGTCACCTCAGGCAAGGCACTTAAGCTCTTTGTACCTTTATTCCTCCTTTATTCTTCAATTTAAAAATCAAGGATAATACTTGCTGCCTACTTAACCTCAAAGGGATATGCGAGGATTAGCCAATTAAAGTTTGCCAAATACTTGGAAATCAATGGAGGGAAAAATCTATATGAATATAAAGTATTATAACCATTCACCTCTTACTTGCTTTTCTCTCCTTCTTTTAGTTGGATGGCTGTCCTGGGAGATTCAGATAGCATTACTAGTAGTTTTGCTTTCAGTTCCAATTGCAGAAAATGGTCTTTTCCCAGCCTGAAATGATTTGTTTAAATCATTACTTTCAATACTATCAAGGGGAAATTTCCAAGTGATATCTGGCCTGGTTTCTGCTGTTGGTCTTTAGAACCCTGTAGAGAGGAGAAAACAATCAGTTGAAGGTAAAAAATATGATAAATTTGGTAAGAAGTGCTAATTAGTTCAGTTACTGGCGTAAAATTAAAGTCAATTTAGAGTTCATGTTAATGAGTGAGAGAAGTAGAATACTTCTGTCTTGAATACAGGCAGGGGGTAGGGAAGGAGAATGATGGGGGGGGGCATTGGTGGTGGAAATGTTACACTGGTGAAAGGGATGTTCTTTTTATGACTGAAACCAACTACATTCATGTTTGTAATCCTGGTGCTTAAAGATAGATATTATTTAAAAAAAAAAAACTTCCCCTTTTAATGAAAACAATAACCAACTTGTGTTATTCTTATTTTCAGGAGCTTAAAATAACTTGTTATTTAAAAAAAATAACCATTTCACAGTTAAAAAATTGAGATGAAGGAAGTTAAGAGATTTGGACCAAAGTAATCCAGCTAGTGGCAAAGCCAGAAGTAGACTTCTGATTTCTGATTTCTGTATTATCTATTTCTGAGAGATTGCATTATCACACTTTGCTGCTGTCTTATGACTGTGGTCCAAATGACATCAAGATCCCAAATCTGGTAGTTTTAATGTTCTGATTTGGACAGAGCCTGGAGAGAGAGCAATAGGTTCTATAAGCTAAAGGGCCAGTCCTACAAGACAACCTCTCTTTCCCTTCAGATGCCAACAAGTTGGTTGCCTGTGACTCTCATTAGATCTTGGTGGATCCTATGGACCCCTCTTGAAGTTCATTTAAATTGCCAGATATCATCAGGTAAGGAACATACTTTGCACAGGGATGACCATGGTTTGATCTTTAACACTATATGTGGTTCCCTGAGCACTTTGAGGAGTGATTCTTTTTTTTTTTTTTTTGGGTCACACCCAGTGACGCTCAGGGGTTACTCCTGGCTATTCGCTCAGAAGTTGCTCCTGGCAGGCACCGGGGACCATATGGGGAACCGGGGGATCGAACCGAGGTCCGACCTAGGTTAGCACAAGCAAGGCAGGCACCTTACCTTTAGCGCCACCGCCCGGCCCCCAGGAGTGATTCTTAAGAACAGAACAAGGAGTAAGTTCTGAGCACAGCCAGTGCTCAGAATTACTAGACATTTACTAATAAGTTGATATTTTATTATTTAAGAACTTAGTTCAGACATATCCACTAGAATGTACAGGAGAATGTACATTAGAATAGACACACCCACTAGATACTAAGTTCAGCCAATATGGGAAATGGTATAGGACCTTCATACTCTTTGAGCACACCAACCCTCTCTTTGTTTTTCACTAAATCCAAGTTCTCTGAAATCCCTTCATTTGAGATTTTTTTTTTGTTTTTGTTTTTTTTGTTTGTTTGTTTTTGGGCCACACCCAGCAGTGCTCAGGGGTTACTCCTGGCTGTCTGCTCAGAAATAGCTTCTGGCAGGCACGGGGGACCATATGGGACACTGGGATTCGAACCAACCACCTTAGGTCCTGGATCAGCTGCTTGCAAGGCAAACACCACTGTGCTATCTCTCCGGGCCCTCATTTGAGTTTTATTGAGGCTTTAGTAGATAAGCAAAGCTGATTCAATTATGGGTAATATGTGATGAAACTTAACCTCCAGGCATGGAGATCTGATGGGTGCTGAAATGAGAACCTGAATGTTGCATTGTTGCAAACTGAGGAAAAACTGGGGAGTAAAAAAGCAACTGACAAGGTTTTATGGACATAGAGAACCCCAAATCATAAGATTCTAACAGCTGCAGTTAGATGGATTAGTGCAGAATACTATATTCTTCAAGGCCAGCCACATCAGTTTTGACTTGGTTTGTATAAGAATATTTTATTTTTCAAGGTTACATTAACTTCGACTGCAACTTAGTTTGTGTAAGAATGTTTGCTTCCCTGATTATTAGAGTGTATAAAAATGGTTTGTACCCTTTGTTCAGGGCTGAGAGTTGCCAGGGCTACCTGAATTCCTGGTCTATGTAAATACACTCCTTTCTCTTCCAACCACCTTGGTTGATATCTTGATTATTTATCTACTCCCTAACAGCAACCCCTAATCACTTCCTAGAAGTCTGCCCCATACTTTGATAACTTAGGGATTTTCCAAAAGTCACCTTATTACCAAACCCCAAATCACTTCAGCTCTTATCACCAAGGGTTTTAGGAGTTCTGTGCCAAGAACAACATTATCTATGTTTTAAACCACCACATCACCAGTGTCCTTGTCCTTAACTGCTCTCTCACTGTGGATCTGTGCAATGCACTGTATCTAATATGAGAAGTTCATGGTTAGATTGAACTAGAGTGACCTTTCTAACACCCTTTCCTGTATTCTGTGCTATCAACTAATGCCCAGGGTGTGCATAATTGCATAAGGAAGATGGAAACCAGAAACCAGAACCAGGAAATAGTGAAACATTTGCCTTTTAATGAGATACAGTAAAACAGGACTCATCTCCTAACCTCAAGTGTGAAACCTAGCCTGTGAATTCCTTCAAGACAGCAAAACAACTTTCCCACTATATAGCACCTCAAAACCAAACACCAGGGGCCCGGGAGATAGCATGGAGGTAAGGCATTTGCCTTTTATGCAAAAGGTCATCGGTTTGAATCCCGGTGCCCCATATGGTCCCCCGTGCCTGCCAGGAGCAATTTCTGAGCATGGAGCCAGGAGTAACCCCTGAGGACTGCCGGGTGTGACCCAAAACCACAAAAACAAACAAACAAACAAAAAAAAACCCCAAATACCAGGACTAGAGAGATAAGTTCAACCCACTAGAGCACATACTTTACATAAGTACAGGAGATCTGAGTTTGTTTTCTAGCACCTCCTGGTGTCCGGACCACATCAGGAACAACACAGAGCACAGGCAGAACAACCCAGAGCACTCATCCAGCAGAGAGCCAGCAGTAGCACCCCAAGCATTGCTAGATGTGGATTCCAAACCAAAAACATCAAAACAAAATAGAAAAGACCAACTACCTCCCAACATATGAATTCTTAAGGACCTCCTAGTTCATCAGACATTTGATTACGAACATTCCAGTTGACCCCCTAGCAAAGACAAAGGAAAACTGCTAGTCCTGTGTTTGCACCGTAGGAAACAATCTATGCCATACACAACCTTCCTGCAGAGGTGGTGATAAATAGAGCAGTGCTGTGATCTTAGAGGGGCTGTGTACTCTGGATCTCAATTAGGCATGCGCAGCCCAGCAGCCATTTGCATGCATCTGGAGCCAAGTGTCACGTTTCCAGGCAACAGACAAGGAAGTTGTGGGTTAGATAGATGCTTTTGAATTCCTGATCAGGCTGTCTTTGGGAAGTCAGCCAACATATGCTGTCCTGTGCTACCTCCCTTTTGCTCAACCACAACACCCAAACCTGTCCTTCCAAAAGCCTCTTCCCGCCAATAAACTTTTTCTGGGAGAAAGAGCACTGAGAGCTTATAAATTTCTATTTCTCAAGAACCAATGAACCCAGGGTCTTTAACTGCTAGTGGTCTGTGTATCACTACCCTAATTCTACCCATCTGCTGCCGAGAGTAGTAGCCATCAATATATCAAGAATAATTGGTTGGCCCTAATGTAGACTTGACTTGGAAAACTGGCCATCAGATTGTGAAAAATAGTACATGGTGTGTTGTGCCACTTACATTCCTTTTAAAACCGAAGTTTTTGTCCTTCAAGAGCCTGGGAAAATTCTCAGCTAAGCTTCTCTCTAGAAGTTGATAGCAGTCAAAAAGAACTTTCCCCACCAGGGTCAGCCTCCTCCCCATGGGGAAAGATGTTTGACTTTTGTTGAAACTGATTTTGGGAAGAGCCAGCATCTTTGCCCCAAAGAAGCACAACTCTGAAATACTGATGGTCCAGATGGTCCAAAATGCCTTGACAGATCAACGGAGGCCTTTATCATGATTGTCCCCTCACTCATATGTCTATTGTAACTGAGAACATTCTCCCAGTAAACCTGCACACAAGGCTAAGTATTTCAGAGTCTGTTTCCTAGGGAACCTGACCTACCACAGATGGTACCAGAAGGGGCTGGAGAAATCAGACTTTAGCCAGCTGGCAAGGATGACACTATCATTGGTGGGAGCTGAAGCATTAATAGCCCTTGGTATGAGTTTGCCATACAATAATTAAAAGTTTTACCAGCAGTGAACTGGAATGGTTACTGTGAAAAGGTACAAGAAAAGTAATATGTATACATATATCTGATATATAACATATATCAATATACAATATATCTGGTAATTGACTGTATTGAGGTAAGAGGTTACTTTGGAGCTTCATGATTCTGCTGGGGACTCTCCATTCATTAGAGGAACTCAATGAAAGGCTAAAGATTAGCAGCAGAGATAGCTCAAAGGGAGGAAACACTTGCACGTTTTGTGTGGGGGCCTCGGGTTCAACCCCAAGCATCAGAGGGTTCCCCGGGCACTCGTAGGTATAATCCCTGGACATTGTTGTGTGTAGCCAACATATGTGTGTGTATTTTAAGAAAAGTGTAAAAGCAACTCATCACCAGTGTGAGCTATAAAAGAGTCTAAACCACTCCTTGGTAGCATTTAAACGTTCTTATCTCTGGATCAAGGAGCTAGCTGAAAAAACTAGGGCACATGCCTGGCATGTGCAAGGCCAACAGTTTGCTTCTTAGTGTTTCATGTTCCATATTATTGTCATTACAGGTGGGCTAGCACTAGAAGTCCCAAATCACTGCCTGACTGACACTCATGGACCTCAAACTTGCCTGCTTGAGCACCAACTGTCTGGTACATTGCTAGGGCCTGAGTCTAAGAGTAAATGGGCTGAAAGGATGTTACAATTGTGTTTGCCTTGCACAGAGCTGACCAGTGTTTGATCCCTTGTATCCAATATAGTCCTCTGAGCATGGTCATGAGTGATTCCTTACTTCAGATCCAGGAGTAATCCCTGAGCATTGATGGATGCGACCCCACCGGAAAAAGAAGAGTAGAGCCCTGTATGTAGATGTCCTCTGCATGTGTCCAACCTAGATTCAATCCACGGTACCTGATCTCCACCAGAAATGATACTTGCCACCAGTGTCCACAGAAAATCCTGGAGCAAGTCCTAAGCACCACCCAAAACAAACAAAAAGAAAGATAGTTAATAAATATTATATTGAAACACTGATCTTTCATTCAAGCATTTGAGACCCTGCCAAGAGTCTTTATATATATATAGATATATATATAAATATATATATGCATGTATGTATGTATACATACATATACAAATATATGGCAACACTGCTGGGACAAATGGTGAAGAACTAGATCAAAAGCTCAGAAAAGTGGTTATAATAAAATAGCTGATTATGTAAAGTTAGAAAACATGTTTGCTCATGATGTTGTTTGTAATTGTTCAAAGGATATCCCACTTAGCAAAGGAAATGGATGTACTAGGAAGAAAAGTAATGTTGGCTGACCTCTGGTGACTGGGACTTATTTTGGAAAATGCTGTTATGAAATTAGTTCTTGGATAGCAAAATGCTGATATACTGATGAAAAAAATTGAAACTATGTGGTAGCACTTCTCTCTCAAAATCAAAGTGTTTCATTATTATAAGGAGTGGCAAGATTGGAGGAGGGAGTATGTTTCATAGTCTGAGTGCTATGGAAATAAATTAATAGAGCACAGTGTTCTTCAGATTATAGCGGAATGAGCATACAACAAAGTTACTCTTCAATCTACACAACATGCAGAGGTTATCATAGAGATAGTTCAAAGGGATTGTTCAAAGATAGTTTGATCTAAGGTATCCCTTATTCTCCCCTTTACTACAAGGGATGTCCACATGTCCATGAAAGAGGTGGATGAGCAGATGCTGAATGTGCAGAACAAGAGCAGCAGCTACTTTGTGGAGTGGATTCCCAACAATGTGAAGTCAGCCATATGCAACATCCCCCCCCACATGACTTCAAGACGTCAGCCACCTTCAGAAGCAACAGCATGGCCACCCAAAAGCTGTTCAAGCACATCTTGGAGCAATTCACAACCATGTTCCTGCTCAAGGCCTTCCTGCATTAGTACAAGGGTGAGGACATGCATGAGGTGGAGTTCACTGAGACTGAGAGCAACATGAACGCCCTGGTATTCGAGTACCAGCAGAACCAGGAGGCCACAGCCAATTCGAGGAAGAGGAGGAGGGTGAGGAGGGTGAGGAGGAAGAGGAGGACGAGGAGGAGGGAGACAGCAGCCCACCCGCCTCAACTAGTCCATCTGCAACTCTTCCTGACTTCAGCCAAGCATGGCCTCTGTCCAATATGGCGCTCTCTGCTTCTGTCCGAATCTCAGTGTTCGCATCATTATCTGTAAACCCCTGTCAGAATCAGTAATATTGTCTTTTATGATCTCTTCATAAAGCACATCTCAAACCTTTTTGGTAAACAATAAAATTTGTTGGAAATGGAAAAAAAAAACTTGCATTAGATACTAAGCTAATATTCTCCAGCAAAGATTTCACACTTAATACAGAAGCTACAATTCGGGCTATTTCTTTTTTTTTTTTTTTTTGGTTTTTGGGTCACACCCAGCAGTGCTCAGGGGTTACTCCTGGCTCCATGCTCAGAAATTGCTCCTGGCAGGCACGGGGGACCATATGGGGCACCGGGATTCGAACCGATGACCTTTTGCGTGAAAGGCAAACGCCTTACCTCCATGCTATCTCCCGGGCCCCCGGGCTATTTCTTGATTAGATTTGTGGTAGTTCAGCTGGGTTAAGTTAGTATTTAACAATAGTTCCATCTTTTAGGGTTCCAGGAACTCTAGTGACTAGTGACTAATGACTCTAGTGTCTCCTCGTGACTCCTAGTGACTTTAGTGTCTCCTTGAGGAAATATTGTCTTGATGGCCATTTGCTACATATTCTCCCAATTATTACACATCTGACATCATGTTGGGAGTAGTTCCTAAATGAAAACAGCTGGATATGGGGTTGAGGGGGAAGATAGAGACAGAGAGACAGAGACAGAGAGACAAAAAAGAAGCTGAGAGGGGTTTGTGGCCTCAACAAGATGTCACATTAATTTCTGGACCTGATCCAATTCTCAACCCATTATCTCTTGACTAAAAGAAAGTTAAATTCACCCAACTATAACATGTTTGTAATCATAGTGCTTAAATAAAGATATTACTGGCTTGGAGAGATAGCACAGTGGTAGGGTGTTTGCCTTGCAAGCAGTTACCCAGGACCTTTGGAGGTTGGGATTATGGCATTCCATATGGTCCCCAGTGCCTACCAGGAGCTATTTCTGAGCACAGAGCCAGGAGTAATCCCCGAGCATTGCCAGGTGTGGCCCAAAACCAAAAAACCAAATAAAAAATACTAAAAAACAAAAAATAGATTCTTATGGGAGAGCCCTGTAGTATATTATTATTATAACAATCCTTAGGTCCATCTCCTAGAGATTCAAAAATTAACTTAGGTGAGAAATTACTGAAGAAAGAAGAATACTCAAACTTTCAAGAGGTGTCTGTTGCCATTGATACCTTGCTCACAGTAAGTTAATAGAATTTATGAGCCCAACTTTTGGTCATTTTTATAGAATCTCAATAAATTACTGGATAAGTGGAGAGAAAGCCTCACTCCACAATTTCCGAGAGTTGGAGGACGAAGTGGGAAAGCAACGCTGACACAGGAAATAATGCACACCAAGTTAGGGAGATAAAACAGGTTCAGAAATTTCACCACAAGCTAGCTGCAAGCAAAACCAGACCGGCTGGCAGACAGGCAAATTGTGAAACAAACCATGGAAATCTCTCTGACTTGGGTCTTTATTGGAAAGAGTAGGACCAGCCCCATTGAATGGAGAACAAATAGGTGTAGGAAGTCAATCCAGAGGTTCTTCCTGCCTAGGTGGAACAAACACATGCAAAGAAGAAGCCATTTTAATTAGGGTTTTAATTCTAATTAGGTTACTCCAACAAATAAGGAAGCAACAGGATCTCTATGGGTGTTATTTGCCTTTGAGTAAAAATAAACATAATTGGAAAGTCCACCAGTTTCTTGATATTATGGCCCCCAACTAGGGAGGCCATCAAAACAATATTATCTCAAGGAGAAATAACAGACACTAGAGTCATTCATGGAACCCCTAAAGCAGAAACAATTGTTAAAAACCAACTTAACCTGGCTGAATTACCACAAACCTAATTAAGAAATAGCCCTGGGGCCGGAGAGGTGGCACTAGAGATAAGGTGTTTGCCTTGCAGCTAGCCAAGTTTGGTTTGATTCCTCCCAAGCCAGGGGCAATTTCTGAGTGCTTAGCCAGGAGTAACCCCTGAGCATCAAATGGGTGTGGCCCCAAAAAACAAAAAAAATAAAAATAAAAATAAAGAAATATCCCTAATTGTAGCTTCTGCATGAAGTGTAATATCTTTGCTGGAGAATATTATAGTATAGGCTGTCATTGTCTGTTGTCATTTTCTATTCCCTATGTTGATTGCATATGGAATACATAATAGTATATGCAATCTTCCTCCTGGGCTATGTTCTCTCCATCTCCTATAGTATAGTAACTTACTTGAGTATTACAGAAAGTAATATGTTTGTTCATGTTATTGGTGTCATACTGTCTGTATTAGATAGTAAATCCCATAAGGTATAAGATAAACTTAGTAGACATTCTAGAAACTACTACTTCAGTGAAATTTTCAGAAGTTCGGTGTTTTGTTCTTCAACATAAAGAACAAAGGTCTATATATTATCTTCATGACCACCACTAAAGAGGAAGTACACTGTATGGAAAGCATCATTGCAATATTCCAACCCTATCTGAAAACAGCATTTTGTATCTAGTACCTGGGGGGTGGAATCCAGGATAATCTCAGTTGGGTGGGTCTGGCATGGATTCCTCATATACTTTCAGTCAAACAATAGTTTCAAAATAGTGAAGGAGAGGATAGGAGAGATAACGCAGCAATACAGCATTTACCTAGCAAGCTACAGACCTGGAAAAAACCTGGCTCAATTCCCGGCATTCCATATGGTCCCCAGCCTGCCAGGGGCAATTTTTGAATACAGAGCCAGGAGTGACCCTGAGTGCTGCTGAGACTGGCCCAAAAACCAATCAATCAATAAATAAATATAGTTTAAAATAATTGTGAAGGAAGTGGGATTAGAGAGGGTTGTGGAAGAGAAGGGATAGCCAAAGCAGTCAGGAATTGGCAGCATTTCTCCCATTTCTTCCCTTCCCTACTTAAACCAGCCTTATACGTGCTAAGAGTTTGATTTAAACATTGAAAACAAGCAACACCTCTGGGTGTGTCTGTTGAGAAAAAAAAATGGCTGATCTAGCTAAATTATGAAGAATGTTCTAGCTTACCTTCTTTTGTTCTTCCCTGAAAAGCCTGTATGATGAAAAGAGCACAAACGAAAACCCCTTAATCCGACATTTCTCCATTGATGTGCTGAATATCATTGTGAGATGTGATCACAAGACAGTATTAGAGTCTCTGCCAGGATCATACAACAATAAAAGTTTTCAGAAACGCCCTAGCACCCACAGGTCTACAACATGTTTTATCTAAGAACAAGCAACTGCTTGTTACGTGAAAGAATACATAAGTATTTCTCTTGAATGTGAGCCCAATCTATTTCAATCTTCCCATTGGTTTCTCTTTTGAGTCATCTTGCCCAACATCAATTAAACTTTACCTTTTGGCTATACTTCCTCCCATTTTTCCTTATTTTATCTGCTTCTTCCCGTAGTCTCAGGATTTTTTTCAAACAGACTGTTCAAGTCAACCCAAAGTGGATTGGTTCCAAAATTAGTCCACAAGACCTAGTGGACGTTTTTTAATGTTTCCAACCTAGTCTCAAAAATCAAACAGCAGTACTCCTGCTAGTCTTCAATGGTGGGAACTATTGTTGAGTCTGGGGAGACCCCGCTGCCCCCCCAAATTTGCCCCACGCAGAACAGTGAAGAGGGCACGTGCTCAGCAATTGCAAGCAAGTTCCACTTTATTCTGACTGCCAGAGGTCTGAAACGTGCTCAAAGCTGAGCAGAGGTTGCGAACCCTGAAGTAGGGAAAGGGCCCGGCTATATATACACATTACAGCAGAAACAGGACTGGGCTTTGATTTAGGGGAATTTGCATATGGGATTGGAGATAAGAATGATTCCTGTGACTTTTAGGGTAGGTGCGAGGAGGAACTCAGACTTCAAGTCTCCAAGATGTCTTCAAGGCATGTAGGGTCTGTAAAACCATGGACCAGCACCTGTAATCTAGTAGATAAAAGGCAGTTAAAGAAACATAGCTTATGGTCTGTTGGGATACAATAAGGGGAAGAAGGGGGGGGGGAACTTTGCATTGCATAATTTAAGAGACAGATAAAAAGAAACAGGGATGTCAGGGGTGTGTGAAGGGAAAAAGAAACAGGTTTAGCAGACAATAGTTTGGGATGTCATAAAAAGAAACAGGGATGTCAGGGGTGTGTGAAGGGAAAAAGAAACAGGTTTAGCAGACAATAGTTTGTCAGGAGTGCAACAGGGATGTCAGGGGTGTGTGAGGGGAAAAAGAAACATGTTTAGCAGACAATAAGCTGTCCACTTATGAAGTTTTTACTTCTTTCACTATTACAATTTCCTATTTAGGAATTTAGGGTATGAGACAGGGATATAACCTCTTAATGGAGATAGTACCAAAGTATACGGGGTTATATTGTTTAAATGCTATATTGTGATAAACTTGAATCAGTATCAATTCTAGACAAATCTGGGCATGTGTGTTTCCTCTAACACTTTCCATTCATGCGTCTAAGAAGCATAATATAATGCATGCCTTTGGAAAATATGTTTGTTTCCTCTTTTTTGTTTTAGTTTTCTTAACAGTATGGTAACAATGCAGTTCATTCTTATGGATGCAAGGAATAGAAAAATGTCATCAAGGGTTCCCTGAAAGAAAAAAAAAACAAACAGAGCAGAAAGGCACTGCCTCAGTGGTGCTGGAACACCAGGCTGTAGAGTTACATTTCATAATTTTTGCTTTGATTTGATTTGTCTATTTCCTGCCCTTCAGTTTCTCACTTGCACTCTTAGTCCTCCTCTTGCTCCTTCTCTGTTCTTTCTTTGTCAATTCTACTAACTTACAGATTTTGTTCTTTTAGAACATGAGTTGGTTTTTCTTTATATCACCACTTGGAAGTCAGTTCTCATCACTGTCTTCTTATTCTTTAGGAATTTCCTGATGCAGATTTTCAAGAAAGGAGTAATTTGCACACCTAATAGTGAAATGTCTGTATTTTGGTCCTATACTTTTGTTTTTCCTTTTAACAACTATTCTTTCATTAAGTTCAGTTCTTAGCAACTCAAGCTGGAAAAGAAAAGTTCTTACATTAAGCAAGCCTATAGATTAAAGAGCATTGTCCAACAGAAATATCAAAAGCCAAAAAATGATGGTGTGAAACAATTAAAATAAACAGGGAAGGCATTGTAAAATATAAAGCCATTTAAAAGGGCCAGGGAGTTAGGTCAGCAAGTTTGACATGTGCAAAGCCCAAATTTGATTCTTAGTATGTTGTGGCCTCCTCATTACCACTACATGTGACCCGGGTGACCCTGAGTCCTTCTGGGTCAACCCATGCTGTATTACCTGACCCTGACATTGAATCATCCAGCAAAGCATCAGCTGAACTTGTTCTTGGGTTCCCTGAGCAATCTCACCCCTACAAAATAGACTACACGGCATCATATTTTAAAAATGCATTTAATATATCAAGTTAATGTCTTAGGTAATTAATCTAGCAATGGATATTTAGAAATTCGAGTTTTGTTTTCATCAGTGATTATTGCAATCACTTTCCTGTAATATCCAGGTGCATGCTAGCTATGTAAGGATCTCTGAAAGTTAAGACTGATGTCTTGAAAAGTCAGACACCTATGCATTAAAAGGAATGCCATGCTAACATATAGATTTTAGCATAGTGTTTACTCAGATTCTCTTTATAAAGGGGGACACTCAGAAAATGTTCCTTATTCAAGAATAAAGGTTTGAAAATATGTTTCTAATTGTGTGTGGTACCTGTTCAAATCTCTATTGGAAAATTATACTGTAAATGCTTTGTAGACATTTTTCACTCATTTTTAGTCTCTCACAGTCTCTCACTTCTTAATCAATTCCTATTTTCTCAACACACACAGCACTGCCACTAAGCTATCACAAAATATTTTTAGAACTCAGAATGAAAAGAAAAAGGCCAACCAAATAAACAAATAAATAAAAAGGAAGCTTTGGGAATCTTTGGTACCTGTATCATGATGCAAAGGCAGCCATCGCTCCGAAAGTGGTGATTTGAATTCAGATAGAAATCTGATATGGTGTTGCACTTTTTACTTCAAGATTTTTTTTTTTTAATCTAAAGCGAACTTCCTCTCCCTTGTCTTCAGGAATGCCTGCACATACCAAATCCAATTACGAGGGAGATTTAATTTCCCTTTTGGTCTCTGTATGACACAGCACAATAATTATCTGTAGATGTTTAAAGAAAATTCATAAAGAAGAGTTCTCTTGGTTCACACCAGATAAAATGATGCCACGGTTGGCATCGTCTGCTGACATTCATGCATGATTCAGCACCTCTAGACAACAATTTGGGGAAATCTGTTTTTCCATTACAAACCAGACTCTGTCTTTTTTGCTAGAGACCGAAAGGATTAAAATCCTCAGCTTTGAAGGCTGTCTGCTTCCCATGACACCCAGCACCCAGAAGCGATTCAAAGACTTTTTTACACGTTTTTCTGCATGCTGTTCAGGGGCCACTGTAGAACCGAAGCAAGTAGGTGATTGACAGTTTCCTCACTTGTCCTCTGGCTGCTTTTGCATCTGTTGATACAGCCTTCGTGTTTATATGCATGATTAGGCTGAGAATTCCTGGGTCAACCACCCACAGATTATATCAAAAATAATCAATCTTAGTTGACTGTCTTAACATTTTGGCTATTTTAGTTGTTAAGGCAACCAGATCTGATAAAGTATTCACTCATCAATTTGATGTTCTGCAATTGTCTGTCAGGGTTCTAAAGTTGCAGCAAAAAAATAATAAAAATCAACTGTCAAAACAGTCAATCCAAAAAACAGTCAATCCAATCATGATTTTTCTCCCTGACTCCAGAGAGACTTGCTTCTCTTTTCCTTTCGCCACCCCCTCTCCTTCTCCTCTTCTTCCCCTGAGATATGTCCCTCCCACAATCCTCCAGTGATACAGATGATCAGAAATGGGAGGTATTTTAGGCTCACCAAGGCTTACACTTTTCTAAAAGGTTTCCCCGTCCCTTGTTTTCATGTTGAAATCCTTTTATTTATTGGTTGCTGCGCTTCTGAGCAGTCCTAAAAGGATAGATTCCCCTCATGTTTAGAGTATGTTTATCTTAATGGAGAATTTAGGCAGAAATGTTTCTCTGCTTTCTCTTTTGATAAGAACTTCCCATTTGGAGGATCTCGGCTTCAAAACCAGACACAGGCAGCTGGCTAACAGAATCCTTTGCTATTCCTGAGCCTGCTCCAACCTCCTCGGAATCTGGCCCTGGTGTGGGATGTGGCTAGCTTTCTAAGTTAGCAAATGTGTTAGTCATTACTTTTAACTCCTGTCTCGATTTGAATCTCCAGACTTTCCTCCACCCCAGCCCACCCCTGACAGCTTGTTTCTCCACCCAGCTTCCTACCTCATTCTGATCACTAATATAACCCTGGCTCTCTTCTTTCAGAAACATTTGACCTTGTGCAGGAATTTGGCATCTATTTCTCTCCTCCTACTTCCCCCAGAAGGGAAACATTGGACTAGAATAATTAGCTGCAGCAGGCAGCGCTTTCAGTCTGCCTGCTGTGTCCACTGAGCTCCTCCTGATACAACAATAGGTCCCATTTGCCAGGCAAAAAAAAGGGGGGGGGGTCGTCACTACCAGTAACTAGCTGCCAGGGTACCTTGTCCAACATTTTGATTCAGTATGGCCCTAAAAGGAATTTGGATGGAGTCTCTTAGCTTTTAATGAAGTAACTTTG
>PVKC010023757.1:0-17148 GCA_004027635.1 Crocidura indochinensis
AGCACCGCCAGATGTGACCCCCGCCAAAAAAACCCTAAAAAAACATGGTGCATATAGTAGAGATGAAATATTAAGAGTTAAATGTTCCATGGTGCTTAAGTAAAGATTAAAAAAGAGTTAAATGTTTGACCACTAAAGCATAAATTAATTTTAGAAATTATAACTTCAATAAAATTGCAATATATTAATGGAAAAAATTTTTAATAATTCACAAAATAGAAAAGTTGTTGAGAACATAGTGCCTAAAGTTGTGATCCTTTATAATCAGTAATAAATGTGGTTGTTACATTATAAAATTCTGGCAAAAACAGGTGAACACTAAACAATAACAAATTTGGTTATACAATAACTAATTATAAACAGAATTTGACAAAAATAAGAGAAGGATAAGTCTTAAAAAGTCACACAGCTTTCCATAGAGCTAACTTTAAAATCTTGGTTATCCATAGTAACAAAAAATAATATTCAAAGTAAAAAGAATTTTTAACTATTAGTTTTAATTTCTGAGTACAAACATCACTTTAGTTCCACAAATATTTTTGAGTATTTGTAATCACAAAAGACCTTGTACTAGATGCTGTGGGTACAAAAATGCATGAGGAAAGTAAAATTCTTTAGGAATTTATTGAACTGTTACTAAACAAGATTTTCCAAAATTGTTTTTCAGTAAATGAAAAGGCTGGGGAATTCATAAAATAAACCAAACAATCCAAAGACCTGGACCACTCACAGACAGCTTAAATTATTAGCTCTGAGTACAAAATTTTCCTCTAATCAGTATTTGATGGTATGCTAGACAAGCCTTTGGTCATTTAGTGTACCCAGCTTCATAACTTAGCCTAGAAAGTATATATAGCCTTTCCTTCAGGAATCCAAGAACTTAGCAGAAACACATTTCCAGAGCCACACAGTATTGAAATGAAATTGAATTGAAATAAATCAATTGAAATAAATCAATTCTACCACAATGAAGTGAAATAAATTATTTTCCTGTGTGGTCTTTATTGAGTCACTTATAGTTTCAGCTTCTTTATTTGTAAAGTGGGGTAAGACTTACCTTACAGTGTAGTGATTTATTTTTTACCACTTGCCTTCTTTTATTCAGTAGACCCAGGTAATTGAAACTAATTATTACCAAATATAAAATTTTAAATTATAAGTGTCTCACTACTGCTTTAAAGTATTTAAAGCTAGGTTAAAAAAATCCAACCAGAAGAATGAATAGATTTTCTTAATTTTATTTTCCAGTAGCTCTGTGGTCTTCAGTCTTTCACAACTGGAAGCAGGGTTTATTTACTGGAGTGAGAGAAAAACAACAACTGTTTGGAAAAACAACTCCAAATCATCAAATCAAATCATCTCCAAACACATCAAATCATCATTTGTTCCCACTGGAAATGCTAATGGCCATTTGTTTGAAGAAATGGTTCTCAGGCTGTACAATTTTTTTTATTTTTTTATTATTTTTAATCATTTGACATATTTTTATTATCTTTCTTCTATAAAAAAGAAGAAAATCTTAAAACTGTCATATAAATAATATGTTATAAAATATGCGACACATGAAGAAGAGTTAAATAGCACGTACAATTCCACTACCCAGAAATAATCACAACTAATGGTTGTAGTATTTCATGATGACATTTTCCATGAATATGATCATGTCTATTGATTAGAATAGTGAGGATATGCTCATAATTTTGTGTCCTGCTTTTTTCACTTAAAATTATGTATTATTTCTCTTTGAATTTGGACATTTCATGGATGTAAAATATTCTACTATACGATTGTAATTTCAGATATAATTTCTCTTTGAGTATTTCACCCTGGATAGTTCTTTGACTAGTTCTGCATGAAATTATGATTGTTTCTTTAAACTTTTTCTCATTTTAAGACTCCTGATTTGGGCACTTTTTGGGGAGGCTTTCCAAGAAATGCTTAGGAGTTTCAGGCCCCTCTGGTGATTCTCAGCCACCTGAGCCAGAAATTTAGTGGGGACACCAAGCCCACACCTTGGGGACATTCAGGGGACCATGCAGAGTGGAGAGATTTGAAGTTGGTTGGGCCCACACTAGGCATAAACCCTAATCACTGTGCTGTATCCTGCCCCTTGGGGGTATTTAAGATGGTAATTTTCAATCAGTAGGACCCTCAGAGGTCCTGGGAAAGATTAGAATATGCATAATTTAAATATTCTTATTTGTTGCACTGGTGAAGGGAGGTTTATGACTGAAGCTCAACTACAATCATGTATGTAATCATGGTGCTTAAATAAAGAAAAATATCCTTATTTGAGATTTCTACTGTATGGCTTTATAAAATTGACTTGTATAACTTGTTTGCAATATTTTACTTTTAGATGAGGAGAAATCGTTTAAAAATTGATTTATTTAAGAATGTACTGAGTTAATACTGTGTATGAAGGGTGTTATGATGGGTTCTTGGCATTCATCATTAATAAGATAGGTGGGCTGAGAATCACATGTGCAGATTTACATCTTATACTTTTTAAGGCCTCTAGTAGTCTATATAGATTTTGCCCCCACTTTCCCTCTTTGTTAATCTTGTTCAGAGCAATAATTTTTGTGCTGGGAGAAAACAGGAGTGCCTAGTTGATTGTTGATGCACTCTAGGCCCTGAAAAATAGGAATTTCCCTCCACGTTTCTATCTTCTCAGAGAAAAATTTTCTTTTGATGTTGTTGCAACTCACACTGTGAATCCATATGCCAGAGATTTTTTTTTCTTTTTTTTAAAGCATATTTTTTATTTAAACAACTTGATTACATACATGATAGTGTTTGGGTTTCAGTCATGTAAAGAACACCACCCATCATCAGTGTAACATTCCCATTACCAATATTCCAAATCTCCCTCCTCCCCACCCGATCCCCACCAGTACTCTAGACAGACTTTCTATTTCCCTCATACATTCTCATTATTAGGATAGTTCTAAACGTAGTTATTTCTCTAAATAAACTTATCCCTGTTTGTGGTGAGCTTGATAAGGTGAGCTGAAACTTGCAGCTCTTTTTTCATCTGTGTCTGAAAATTTTTATTGCAAGAATGTCTTTCATTTTTCTTAAAATCCATAGATGAGTGAGATCATTCTCTCTCTCTCTCAATTTCCAGTTTTTGGAGGAATCTCCATATTGCTTTCCATAAAGGTTGAACTACATGGCATTCCCACCAGCAGTGGATAAGTGTTCCTTTCTCTCCACATTCCCGCCAACACTGCTTGTTCTCGTTCATTGTGATGTGTGCCATTCTCAGTGGTGTGAGGTGGTACCTCACAGTTGTTTTGATTTGCATCTCCCTGATGATTAGGGATGTGGAGCATTTTTCCATGTGTCTTTTGTCCATTTGTATTTCTTCTTTGTCAAAGTGTCTGTCCATTTCTTCTCCCCAAATTTTTGATGGGATTAAATGATTTTTTTTCTTGTAAAGTTCTGTCAGGGCTTGTATATTTTGGAGTTTAGCCCCTTATCCGATGGGTATTGGGTGAATAGTTTCCCCCACTCAGTGGGGGGGGGGGTCTCTTGTATCCTGGGAGCTATTTCTTTTGAGGTGCAGAAGCTTCTCAGTTTAATATATTCCCATCTGTTAATTTCTGCTCTCACTTGCTTGGAGAGTACAGTCTCCTCCTTGAAGATGCCTTTAGTGTCAATGTCCTGGAGTGTTTTACCTACATGTTGTTCTATATATCTTATGGTTTTTGGTCTGATATCGAGGTCTTTCATCCATTTGGATTTCATCTTCGTACATGATGTTAGCTGGGGGTGTAAGTTCAATTTTTTGCAAGTGGCTAGCCAGTTGTGCCAACACCACTTGTTGAAGAGGCTTTCTTTGCTCCATTTAGGATTTCTTGCTCCTTTATCAAAAATTAGGTGATTGTATGAGTATTCAAACCTTTTCCACTGATCTGAAGGCCTGTCTTTATTCCAATACCATGCTGTTTTGATAACTATTGCTTTGTAGTACAGTTTAAAGTTCGGGAACGTAATTCCTTCCATATTCTTTTTCCCAATGATTGCTTTAGCTATTTCTAGGGTGTTTATTGTTCCAAATGAATTTCAAAAGTGCCTGATCCACTTCTTTGAAGAATGTCATGGATATCTTTAGAGGGATAGCATTTAATCTGTACAATGCTTTGGGGAGTATTGCCATTTTAATGATGTTAATCCTGCCAATCCATGAGCAGGGTATGTGCTTCCATTTCCGTGTGTCCTCTCTTATTTCTTGGAACAGAGTTTTATAGTTTTCTTTGTATAGGTCCTTCACATTTTTAGTCAAGTTGATTCCTGAGTTTGTGTGGCACTATTGTGAATGGGGTTGTTTTCTTAATGTCCATTTCTTCTTTATTACTATTGGTGTATAGAAAGGCCATTGATTTCTGTGTGTTAATTTTGTAGCCTGCCACCTTGCTATATGAGTCTATTGTTTCTAGAAGCTTTTTGGTAGAGACTTTAAGGTTTTCTAAGTAGAGTATCATGTCATCTGCAAACAGCGAGAGCTCGACTTCATCCTTTCCTATCTGGATTCCTTTGATATATTTTTCTTGACTAATCGCTATAGCAAGTACTTCCAGTGCTATGTTGAATAGGAGTGGTGAGAGAGGACAGCCTTGCCTTGTGCCAGAGTTTAGAGGAAAGGCTTTCAGTTTTTCTCCATTGAGGACAATATTTGCTTCTGGCTTGTGGTAGATGGCCTTACCTATATTGAGATAGGTTCCTTCCATTCCCATCTTCTGAGAGTTTTGATCAAGAATGGGTGTTGGCCCTTATTAAATGCTTTTTCTGCATCTATTGATATGATCGTGTCATTTTTATTTTTCTTGTTGTTGATGTTGTGTATTTTGTTGATAGACTTACGGATGTTAAACTAGCCTTGCATTCCTGGGATGAAACCTACTAGATCGTAGTGGATGATCTTCTTATTTTGAGTCTATGTTTGTTCTGACTATTCAAGTGCGTTTCTTGTAGGCAGCAAGAAGAAGAAGGTTGGATTGAGTTTTTTTTTTTATCCATTTAGCCACTCTGTGTCTCTTTAACTGGTACATTTAGTCCATTGACATTGAGAGAAATAATTGTCCTGGGAGGTAGTGCCATCTTTATATCGAAGTTTAGTGTGTCTGTTGGTCAGTCTTGTCTTAAAGTAGGCCATTCAGTTTTTCTTTTAAGAATGGTTTTGAGTCTGTAAATTTTCTGAGCTGTTGTTTGTCTTTGAAACCATGTATTGTTCCTTCAAACCTGAAAGTAAGTTTTTCTGGGTGTAGTATTCTAGGCGAAGCATTTATTTCATTGAGTTTTGTCATTATGTCCTACCACTGCCTTCTGGCCTTGAGTGTCTCCTGTTACAGGTCTGTAGTAAATCTCAAGGATGTTCCCTTGAATGTAATTTCTCTTTTCGATCTTGCTTTTTTCAGAATTCTGTCTCTATCTGTGGGATTCGTCATTGTGACTAGGATGTGTCTTGGTGTGCTTTTTTTCTGAGGTCTCTTTTAGTTGGTACTCTTCGGACATGCAGGATTTGATCACATGTATTCTTTAGCTCTGGTAGTTTCTCTTTAATGATGTTCTTAACCATTGATTCTTCCTGGAGATTTTCTTCCTGGGTCTCTGGGACTCCAATG
Organism: Crocidura indochinensis; assembly: GCA_004027635.1. Classification (NCBI taxonomy): domain Eukaryota; kingdom Metazoa; phylum Chordata; class Mammalia; order Eulipotyphla; family Soricidae; genus Crocidura; species Crocidura indochinensis. Next base: position 5,631 of record PVKC010023757.1, read on the forward strand.
ATTCTTAAGTTGTTTCTTTTGAACTTATCATAGACTTCTATTTTCATCTGTTACCATTCTTTGAGTAATTTTTCCATTGTTTGATCATTTGCTTTAAGACTTTTTTCCAATTTCTTCTGCTGTATGGAATTGTTATTCATCTCATCTTCCAGTGTAGTAATTCTATCCTCAGCTGCTGTTAACCTGTGGGAAAGCTCAGTCATGTTTTTCTTCAATTCATCTACTGAGTTTTTCAGACCTGTTATTTAACCTGAAATTTCAGTTTGGAGTTTTCTAATTTCTATCTTCATATTCTCTTGATTCTTATTAGTGTTCTCTTCTATACTTTCTTTGAGTTTTTTGAACATCTTCCATATTGTGACTCTAAACTCCTTATCTGAGAGACTGACTAATTGGTTGGTCATGTTCAAGTCAGCAGAGTCGCCATCATCATTCTCTATGTCTGGCGCTGTCCTGCATTGTTTCCCCATTGTCACACTTGTATTGTGGGTTTTTCTATGTGTTGTGGTTGTATTCATTGGCTAAATGATGTGAGATTTTTCAGAATTTCAGATATAATATATTTAAAAACTAGGGGCGTACTAAAGCGATAGCTCAATTGGCTGAGTGCATGCTTTTTTTGTTTGTTTGTTTGTTTTGGGGGGGCAAAACCCGGTGACGCTCAGGGGTTACTCCTGGCTATTCGCTCAGAAGTCACGCCTGGCAGGCACGGGGGACCATATGGTGCATGCTTTTTATGAAGTAAGTCTGAGTATAATTCCCAGCACCATATAGATAGTCCACTGGGTATAGCCCCAAACCAAATCAAAATAAAACTACCAAAAAAATTAAGCTTCACCGCAGTTTAGTTATGTCCATGTATAGTTAGACATGTATTAAAAAATAATAGCCAAATCATCTCTGCATTATAACTCTTTTAGTATTCTGTGTTTCCGTCCTGAATTTGATTAGGTACAAATTTCCCTTGTAGTTCTGAGTAGACTGAAACAGACTATGAAGTGTTGAGAAGCCACTGATACAGCAGGAACAGCTCCAGCAGCACAGACACTGGAACTTTATACACCCATGCCAATTTATCACTCAGGCCAAGGGCAGCACTGAAAGGGAGAATTCTTGAAGAAAGCGTTGCTCCTAAGACTCTTCATGATAAAAAATCCCCACCAGTCATAAGTTAGCTAAGACCACGTCTATTCAAAAGTAGCAGAAACTTCATCATAATTATTAAATGAGATTGAACAGCACTCCTATCTCACTTAGAAATACATATCCTAAAGGGTTATTAAAGTGTAGGGGCTGGATGGATAGTACAAAGGGTTGGGTGCTTGCCTTGAACACAGCAAAGTCTTGTAAGCCCATGAGAAGTGATACCTCCGTGTAGAGCCAGGAATAAGCTCTGACTACTGCCAGCCATGGCCAAAAACTTGTTGAACATTGCCAGGCATGACCCCAAAATTGCTGAGCATTGCTGGGCAAGGCCCCAAAATCCAAGAGCATTGCCAGTTATGGCACAAAAATCTGCTAAGCACTTCTGGGTATGGTCCCAAAATCCAGGAAAAATAAAGAGTATGGTTGCTTCTATCATTCTGCCTCTCGTAGGTCAAGATGGTCAAGAGAATCTTAAATATAAGTTTATTTTCTAGTCAGCAAGTAAAAAAGAAGAGAAAGTGGCACTTTGGATTGACTTTGTTTTCACAAAAGTTCCAGTTTCTCTAAAGTTGTGTAAAAACCCTTCCATGTATATGTCATTGGCCAGCACTTTATCACATGGCCATGTCTATCTTCCAGGGGTGCTGGCAGATATGGCCTGTATGTTCAAAAGTCATGTGCCCAGATAAGAATAGGGGTTTTCTGCTATTGAAAAAGAGGGTTTACATTATTTAAAAAAGTCAACAATCTGTGCCACAGCATCTACCCCAGGTAATTCCTCACCATACGTACTCATGAAATTGCAGTATAGTTATTATGTATAAAGATTGTTTTATTAGGTCCTACTGAAAATCACTAAAATAAAAATTTTTTGTTACAAATTTGAGTAGTTCATGCTCTCACTGCCCTAAGAATTGCAATTTATGGAACATAATGTAAGTGTTCCAGAAGTTTTCAGAAATCATATTCCTCTCTAGTGTAATGAAATGGGCATTTATGCGTGGAGAAAAAGGTCTATCTTCTCTGCAGATAAATTGTCTCAGGTTGACACAAAAAGCAGTAATATCATGCTTGTTCAGTCTTTTAAGCACAGATTATTTTTTACTAGATTATAAATATATTTGACACTCTATTATTTTAACTTTTTACACTAATCTTTAAAACCAGTGATCATGGGTGGCTACAAATCATAGTTTAGAAGCATCTCTCTGAGATTTAAGGGCCTCTAAAGTTCCTGAATACTGAATACTTCATTTAAATATTCATGAGTTCAGGGTATCAATCTTGCTATAAAATTATTTTTAATAAAAAGGAAGAAAAATTCTTTAAACTGTTTTCTTTTTTGTTTGTTTTTTGTTTTTTGGGGGTCACACCCGGCAGTGCTATTTTTGTTTTGTTTTTCGGGCCACACCCATTTGATGCTCAGGGTTTACTCCTGGCTAAGTGCTCAGAAATTGTCCCTGGCTTGAGGGGACCATATGGGACCCCAGGGGATTGAACCGTGGTCCTTCCTTGGTTAGTGCTTGCAAGGCAGACAGACACCTTACCTCTAGTGCCACCTCACTGGTCCCCCTGTTTTTTAGCATTTTTGTTTAAATTTTTTCACTTCTTTTCAATCAAAGCAGAGGTTATCATTGGTAGTCAGACTCACAAATTTCCTGTTGTGTTGACTTTTTCTTTTTTCTTTCTCAGTGTTCCAGAACCTGTGGTGGGGGCATTCAAAAGCGTGAAGTTCTTTGCAAACAACGCATGGCTGATGGCAGCTTTCTGGAACTTCCTGAGACCTTCTGTTCATCCTCAAAACTGACCTCCCAGCAAACATGCAAAAAGGATGATTGTCCCAGTGAGTGGATTCTCTCCGACTGGTCAGAGGTAGGCCTGGTCTTCAAAAAAAAAAAAAAGCCTGCATCACTTAAGGAGGCACCCAACAGTTATACACCCAAGATGAGAGCAGACCGTACCTTTGTAACCATGTATACCATAGGCTTTTAATGAGACTACAGGCCCAGGAGTTGGGAAGCCAGATTTGGCTTTACAATAAGAAGCAAGGAATAATAAATATTCCTTGTGAACCAGGACCAGGTGTTGTTCTTGCTATTGGAGTCCTGGATTATTCTCAGAACACTGAATGATTCTTCACTTATCTCCACCTCCCCACTTCCTGACCTCCCTGTACCTCCTACTCCCAGATGTTTCTAGTCTCTATTCAGGCAAGACAAAGCCTCTGCATGTCTTCTCTTCCAAGTACTGGACAATAAGCAACATGATTTATTAGGAAGAGAAGGCCAAGGAGATCCTGCCTCTTTCCTGTCAGTTTTCTGGCTTCCAAACTTCAACAACTTCCCAGCATGAGAACTTGATTTCCTCTGCTGCCTTGCATTTGAAAAGATGATGCATCAGCATGCACCATTCCACACTTTACCTCATAAATAAGGTCTACACCCCAAATAACCTGCTTTTTTAAATAATACTTAGATTAGCAAACATTCTTTCATTTATACCCCACTTTCATATATATGTAAAATATATCCCCTCCTACTACTTTGATAGGCCTAAAATTCCTCCCATACATCCAGGGGCCTTCCCCCACAGTCTTATATATTTCTTCCCCAAAATTATTGCCCTGCATTCAGATTTCACTAGACTATATCACTATTAAGTTTTATAAATTTACCTTTAAATACAGGTTTATTATTTTATTATTTAAATAATAAAACCTGTACCATAATATGTGGGTGGATGCTTGGTCTTATTTTTGGTGGTCTGTATTCTGTTTTCTTGGCTATACCTGTGAATAGTGGGCTAGCAGCCAGGTATAGATCAACTCTATTACCTGAAAAAGGAAATATCCTAATTTAGAAAGATGCTATTTCCCATATTGCTCCAAACTATGTTTACAGCCTACTTGGGTCTAGACAATATAAGCTACCTATAAAGGCTCTTCATTTACCTGAACCTGGCCAAGAAATCCAGTGATTGTTCAACAAGACTGCACAAAAATAAAATTGTAAAAATAAAAAATTGTGAAAAAGCAGTTACAATGAATATTTTTAAACATAAGTATTAATTAGCCTTGCTAGTCCAATTATTTTTTGTATATCAATATTCAGCTTGCAAAAAAAAAAAAAAAACTGCTGCTGCATGAACTCATCAGAGGAACTTGCTTTCATAGTGAGGTAAACTTCCTCTAACGTAAAGACGTCACCCTTTTCTTTCAACATCAAAAATTCTTATAAATTTGTTTTTAGTTTTGTGGCCAGTAGGCTTCAGGGGTTACTCACTGATCTGTGCTCAGGAATCACTCCTGGCAAGGCTCAGGGAACCATCGACAGTGCCTAGTATTGAATCTGGGTTGACTGCATACCAAGCAAGCACCTTACTTACTTGCTAAGATGAAACTTGCATTCTATACCCCCCCCACACACACACACACACACAAGGTTCCTTTAAATAATGGAAAATATCTATGATCTATGGGTGTTTTTTATTCTTAACATTTTGGGCTCTATCTCATAGTGTCATTTCTCTGGTCCCTGATTTCTATTCCCATATGTTATTAGCACACATGAAGTTCCTTCTGATGACCCTGCCCAGGGCATTGCAATTGAAAGTTACCTTTATTTTTGTCATTTGCAACTATAATTTCCTTTCTGTGGCATCTCACCCATATGTGTCAAAACAGAAGAATGATTTTTTTCACATTTTAGAACCGCTGTTTATTGTATCATGATTATATAGAATGAATTCATGCATATTTATTTTATGCATAAACATATATGGATATTTTTCCATGTAATGTGGAAAATTCCAAGGAATACTGATTTGGGATATGGTGGTACACATGAAAAAAAGATCACAACAAAATAGTGTGCTAAGGCACCCAGATTTTATTTGCCAAGTAAGTGGTAATAGTTGAAGATCTTCTCCCAGAGATGTATTAGAAAAGGAATTGCCCTCCAAACTCTCTCAATTACTGTCTGCCATGAGTGAGATGCTGGGGAGAAGATTTTCATGCCATATAAGTGTCCCCTGTTTTCCTAAAGTTCATCTCCAAAGATATGAAATACAGAGAATTTAGGAAAAGTCCTCTTTTGAAGGAGGGACCCTAACAAATAGAACAAAGGAAAAGAAACTGAATTGAAGCCATGGTCACAGTAAGTACAACATACCTTATAGAGTCATCTCATATGTCACTCTGATTCAAAAACAGATAACCATAGGTTCCAATCCTGACTCTGTGACTATCTTATAACTTGGGATAGTTACTTATCTGTCCCTATACTCCTTTAAAAATGAAAATTATAAAACTATTCACTTTATAGGGTTATTTAGTGGCTTATACTAAAGGATGTAGAGGGGAAATGTTTGTTCCTAATTTAAAAAAATGTTCTTTTATACAAATGGTTCTCTTCCATCTTTACCCACAGTCAGGAACAATGGAAATAAAATCACTTGCCTTAATTGGTTGTATCGAGGAGCATGGCCTAAATTGGTCACAGGCTTTTTGGCCTACCTATGAAGAAGCTGTTATATTTAAATTACCAGGAGTAGTTAGCTTTTAGATTAAGAATGTTATTGGATTCTGAGTAACCTGGATTGATGGATGCAAATCGCAAACAAGGGTAGGAACTGGGAAGAGTTGGAATTTATCAGTGATTTTCTGGGATTAAACTCAAGTTGGTGCTACACTAAAATACTCCTGGGAGTGTTCTCTAGGGCCCCACATTGGCCCTGTCATGTCAGCAGCATCCCTTTGGCTAAGATGATACATGCATTCCACACCCCCCATAAGATTCCCTTGGAGAAAGGAAGACATCCATGATCTATGGGTGTTTTTTATTCTTAACATTCTGGGCTCAATCTCATAGTTACTGCATAGAATCCCTCAGGGAGAGAATTAAGCCAAAGTTTTAGATACTTCAAATGAAATTACTTTCAGATTCTATTCTAAGAGTAAAATCTTTCAAAGGGCCTTACCCATTTTCTCTAAAAGAAATTCTTCTATCTCCTGAATGAAGTATATTAAAGTTTATATTTATAAACATTGCCCCATCTATAAAATATAAAAATCAAGGTTCGTTTTAGAGCCCAAAAGAAGAACTAAGAAAATTCAATAGCATGCTTGTTAGTGAAATGCTTCATTTAAAAAAAAGTATGAAATTAATCTGATCAGCATTGCTTTTTTAGTTGAGTATTGAGAAGTGTCAAAGTATATCAGTGGTTTAATCCCCATATCACATAAAAAGTGCTCTAATTCTTTCTTCAACACTTTTAAAAACATTCTTAGTAATCTCTATCCTAGTTTTTTTTTCCTATTTTAGGAAGATAAAAATTGAGTCTAGGAAAAAAAAAAACTAGACCTAACTAAAAATCATAGACCAATTTTCTGATACTGTCTTTTTCTAATTTTGTACTGGCAGCACTAAAATAATTCATCTTTTAAAGTTTCCAGACTCTTTACCTCCATATCACTGGATTTGGTACTGTCGTTTACAATAAAATAACAGATGGGTGGAAAATGCGTCCACCATTATCAAGAAACAAAGGCAATACCTTTAAATGATATCTTTTTTTTTTTTTGCAGTTTCACTGTTTTTCAGTGTGGTGTATACACAGAAAGTTATATGGGATCATTTGTTTCAATGGATTAGTCTATAAGACTTGAAAATATACTTTTTTTCCCAGTTTTACTGTCATTTTTTAAGGTAACATGGCAAACTGCCATGACCCTAGTTCAGGCTTTTATCATCTGAAGCCTGGACTACTGTGGCAGCCTCCTTAACTGACATACCTGCCTGCTATCCATCTTCTCCTCTCATCTCTCCCCAACACTGGTGCCAGACTAACCTTCTCAAAACACCTCTTTCATCATTTTACTCCTCCCTCCAATAGCTCCTCATTGTCTTATGGGCCAATTCCAAAACTGTCTGAAAATTTAAGGTCACCAATACTTGGCCCCTTACCTGCCACTTTCAGCTTAGTCTCCTGGTTCTAAATGTTTTATTTCTTCTACTCCACCACCACATCTGAAAACCTGAGCTTTTACACTGGACTTCTGTCTTATTCTGCATGTTTCCTTATCCTGCATGCTTGTCTCTGGTTTGTACACTCAGACTCTACCCATCTTTAAGAAGTAAAACAGGAGATCATTAGTGTACCATAAAGAGTCAATACTTTTAGCATTGGTTTTATTTTATTACTTAAAGATTTTATTGAAGTATCATAGCTTATAATATTATCAAAGTCATCATACTATAGTTACAGAGCTATTATACCAATGCCTCCACCATTATTCTACAGTTCTTTCCCTTTCTCACAGTCTCCTCAGTTTCCAATTGGATTGATAATGTGTCAGCATGTGTTATATATTAGCATGCATTTTTAAATAGCTCATTGGTCTTTTGGCTATTTTTTACTAAATTTTTAAATTAATAATCCTTTAAAAGTTTTATTAAAGTATAATATACAATTAGGGGCTGGTGAGGTGTCTGCCTTGCAAGCGCTACTAGCTAAGGAAGAACCCATGGTTCGATCCTCTGGCGTCCATATGGTCCCCCCAAGTCAGGGGAAATTTCTGAGCACTTAGCCAGGAGTAACTCCTGAGCATCAAACCAAAATAAAAAAGTATAATATACAATCATAAAATTTAACTGAGCACAATATCTAGGTTATACATGTTATACAACATATCAGAATTAGATTTCTTTTTATTATGGCAGAATGATTTCCCTTTGCATTTTGTTTATCCATTCACCCACTGGTGGGCATTGGACTTGTTTTCATTTTGTATCTATTATGAATAATACTGCTAATGAATATTCTCACACAAATATTTATGTACATATATCTCATAGTTTCCTTTGGTATATACCTAAAAGTTAAATTGTGTCATATGGTAAATATATTTTTAAGTTTTTAAAAAACTGTCTTTCATTTTATAGTGTTTCTCCAACAACCTCATTTATTATGATAGCTATCATTTTCTTTACTATGACTACAATGTTTATGAAGTGCTAGCTCACTGTGCTTTTAATTTTCCTAATATACCATATCATGCTAACTGCACTTTTGTCATTTTTTTCCTCATTTGATGGTGGCTCCTTGACTTAGAAACATCTTGCAAGCCTTTACATAGCCCATTGCACCCCAACTCACCAGAGATACATGACAATTATATGATACTTAACTTTAAAATATTATAATGTGGGGCAGGGTGGTGGCGCTGGAGATAAGGTGCCTGCGCTAACCTAGGACGGACCACGGTTCGATCGCCCGGTCCCCCATATGGTTCCCCCGTGTCTGCCAGGAGCGACTTCTGAGCGAATAGCCAGGAGTAACCCCTGAGCATCACTGGGTGTGGCCCAAAAACCAAAAAATAAATAAATAAATAAATAAATAAAATATTATAATGTATCTGTAGTAGAAGAAAACGGAATTTAACATTGTTATTCTATGTCTCTTCAAACGTATTATCTCATTTAATTCCCATCATTGTAAAATAAGCATAAGAAATAAAAACAAATTCAGAGTTTAAGTAACTCACCACCAAGTGGAAAACCCATTAGCTTCTATTTCTTCATATTTATGTAAGTTCGGTCTTTTTTCTCACCAGTGTTCCACAAGTTGCGGAGAGGGCACCCAGACTAGAAGTGCTGTTTGTCAGAAGGTGCTGAAAACTGGAGTCTCAGCTATTGTCAATTCCTCCTTGTGCCCTCCCCTACCTTTCTCTTCATCCATCAGGCCTTGTATGCTGGCCACCTGTGCACGTGAGTAGAGCACCAAGGGAACAAGGAGATGAAATCACATAGAAGCAGTTAGAGCAGTAGCCTTCTCTAAACTCAAGACTAGTAAGAAATTGTTGGGCAGTAAAGACCATGGGAAACAGCAGGCTGAAGAACTCAGCTGGAGATGGAAAAGGAATCTTAATTACAGGAGGCCGAGAAGAATTCTCTTCTCCCCTGGAAAAAGAGTTTGCCAGCAATAGAGCAAAGTTCATTTGATGGCAGTCAGAGATCTGGAAACTAGAAGTAGCCTTTTACTAATGAAGTCTAACACTATCCACTCTGGGGTTTTAAACTACTTTAAACAGATTTGTTCTGTTTAATATTAATCCCTAGAGTTGTAACATTTCTGTGCTCCTCTGCCCATGTAACCTGGGATCCTGGTGCTTTGCTGGAACCAAAGCATAAATATTGAAATGGAGACAGTCTCCTTCCTTTTGTCCTCTACCTCTTTTTATAATACTCACTTATTTCTCTTTTTTTTTTTAGTCCTTGTAATGAGAACTTCCTTTCCCTAATACCCCCCACCTCCATCTAGAACCCTGAATCTTAGTTTTCAGAGTCGGAGCCCTGGCAGGGTGAGACTAGGCGGCCCCACTGCAACTCATTAGTTCAGGTTTTGATGGTGGCGGTGCCTTGATGGGCCTCAGCTGGGAGCCAGTAACTCCTTGTAAAATCGTGTAAAACCAAAGGTGGGAAATGAGCAAGCCTAGCTAGAATCAGCTTGGTGATGCTTTCTCGTTTCTTTTTTGCTTCTCCCTCTGTCTTTCTCTCCATCTTCCCACTCTGTTTTCCCTGCTGTGTGTATCTCATGCATCCACCATTTTTTTCCATGTCTTCCAGGGCCAGGTCGTCCATCCACAAAGCACAACCCCCACATTGCTGCGGTGAGGAGGGTCTATATTCAAACACGAAGGCAGAGGAAGCTACACTTTGTTGTGGGGGGCTTCGCATACCTGCTCCCCAAGACTTCGGTGGTGCTGCGCTGTCCCACCAGGCGCTTCCGCAAGCCTCTCATCACCTGGGAAAAAGATGGCCAACACCTCATCAGTTCTGCCCATGTCACTGTGGCCCCTTTCGGCTACCTGAAGATCCACCGCCTCAAGGCCTCGGATGCAGGCATTTACACCTGCTCTGCGGGGCCAGCCAGGGAGCAGTTTGTGATCAAGCTCATCAGCGGCCACCGCAAGCTGGTGGCCCGGCCTGTGAGCTCTCAGAGAGAGGAGGAGACCCCAGCGGTGAGGAAGGGGTCCCCAAAAGAAGCCCTACAGCCACATAAGCACCAGAATGCAATTTTCTCCAACGGCAGCAAGCCTGAGAAACGTGGCCTTGCAGCAGATCCTGGGAACCGCTATGACGACCTGGTTTCCAAGTTGCTGGAGCAGGGCGGCTGGCCCAGGGAGCTCCTGGCCTCGTGGGAGGTGCAGGACTCCACAGAAAGGAACGCATCCTCGGAGGAGGACCAGAACACAGAGCAGGGTCAGTTGCATCTGCCCTTCACCTTGGTGACCGAGCAGAAACGCCTGGATGATATCCTCCGCAACCTGTCGCAGCAGCCCGAGGAACTGCGTGACGTCTACAGCAAGCACTTGGTGGCCCAACTGGCCCAAGACATCTTCCGCGGCCACCTGGAGCAAGAGGACTTGTTCCTGAAGCCTTCTGAGCGTGGGCGCGGGCCGCCAGTATCTGTCCCTTCCCATAAGCTGGTGTCGGGCTTCAGCAGTGCCCTGCGCACCTTGGCTGCGGGAGAGGCCGCTGGCCACGCGAGGAGACCCCAGCGTAAACCCACCATCCTACGGAAGATCTCGGCAGCCCAGCAACTCTCGGCCTCGGAAGTGGTCACCCACCTCGGACAGACTGTAGCCCTGGCCAGTGGCACCCTCAGTGTGCTTCTGCATTGCGAGGCCATTGGCAACCCCAGGCCGACCATCTCCTGGGCCAGGAACGGAGAAGCGGTTCAGTTCAACAACAGGTGAGCATGATAGTTTTTTTTTTTCAAGTCAGGTTAGGGAATGAGGGACCAAAGGAGCTGCTTCCTATCCGAGGCACCTTCTTTCTTCCTTCCAGGGGTTTCCAGGGCTTAGGGCTTCATTCGGCTTCAGCAATCTCTCTGGTTGAAAACTTGTCTCACAACTTGATCAGGGAACATCCCAAAGACACCATGATTCTTTTCTCTCAACTCTAGGTTCACCTCTTTCTAAGGTAATGCTGCCAGCCCTTATCATTTTATGAGTCCAAACACAATTGTGGTCCTTTCCAGATGGCTTTCAATGTTTGGCAGAAAGAAAGATGGCATTCGTCAGGAGAGATGAAGTCATGAAATTTTCCTATACATGGATGTACATGGAATCTATTATGCTGAGTGAAATAAGTCAGAGGGAGAGAGATAGACCCAGAATAGTCTCACTCATCTATGGGTATTAAGAAAAATGAAATACGTTTTTGCAATAATTCTCAGAGACAAAAGAGATGAGGGCTGGAAGGTGTAGCTCATGACATGAAGTTCACTACAAAGAGTGATGAGTGCAGTTAGAGAAATAACTACGTTGAGAACTATCCTAACAATGTGAATGAATGAGGGAAGTAGAAAG
>PVKC010023758.1:0-17156 GCA_004027635.1 Crocidura indochinensis
TTGGATTACACCCGGCAGTGCTCAGGGGTTACTCCTGGCTCTATGCTCAGAAATTGCTCCAGGCAGGCTCAGGGGACCATATGGATGTCGGAATTCGATCCACCGTCCTTGTGCACGCAAGGCAAACACTCTGCCTCCATGCTATCTCTCCAGCCCCTATTGATGCATACTTTTATATCAATAATTCACTGTTTATGAGAATAAGCTTACAGAAATTGATTTCTATGCCAATTATAGCCTTTTCATTATCAGTAAAAAATACTGAAAAGTAAATGCTATTATGTATTACTGTAAATATTATTTAATCTAATGGAACCACTGGCCTGATGTCAAGAAACCTATGTCAGTAGAACATTCTTTGCAAATCAATGGCATAGTTTTTGGTTTATTAAAATGACTAAATTTTTTGGCTGGAGGAATAGCACAATGGATAGGGCATTTCCGTTGCCCATAGCCAACCCAAGTTTGATCCCAAGCACCTCATATTGTCCTCCAAGCCTTTCAGGAGTAATTTCTTAGCTCAGAGCCAGGAGTAATACCTCAGCGCTGCTGGGTGTAGCTCCTCTCTCCTCCAAAAAGGTATAAAATTTCTACAAGAAGCAAAGAAAACTTCAAACAAATTTTAAAAAGAGGTGAGATAGAAATTGATTGACACAAATAACAGAACAGTGAATAGTAAAAGTGAATTTTAACATGATACAAAATTTGTTTAAAAGATTTTGCATTTATTTATTTATTTGTTTGTTTATTTATTGGCACACTGGTGACGCTCAGGGGCTACTCTTGGCTATGCACTCGAAATTACTCCTGGCTTGGGGGACCATATGGGACACTGGGGATGGAACCCAGGTCCTTCCTGGGTCAGCCACGTGCAAGGCACATGCCCTACTGCTGCTCTATCTCTCTGGCTCCCAAAGTTTTTGCTTTTAAAAGAATGAGAAGTCAGGGCCGGAGCAATAGCACTGCAACAGCGCATTTGCCTTGCCCGAAGCCTATCCAGGAAGGCCAGTGGTTTGAATCCTGTGTCCCATATGGTCCCCAAGCCAGGAGCTATTTCTGAGTGCATAGCCAGGAGAACCCAAGAACCCATGAGCCACCAGTATGGCCCATACCCCCACCCGACCCCCCAAAAGGAATGAGAAGGTAAGCTCCAAATTGAGAGAAATATCTAAAAAAAGATACTACATATAATAAGTATTATCCTAAATACAAAATAATTTCTTAGAACTCAACAAGAGAACAGATAACCTAATTAAGAAATGGACCAAAGGCCTTAACCAGACACCTCATGTAAGAAGATATCTCATATGTTTGTAATTGAAAGTAAAACAATAATGAGGTATATCTCTTAACACCTTGTAGAAATGGCCAAAATCCAAAACATTGACAACACCAAATGTAACAATAGGAATCCTCATTTGGTGTTTACTAGGAGTACAAAATGAATGGTGCAGTCAGTTTTGGAGAATTTGATGGTTTCTTACAGAGTTTTGCTGCACCAACATGTTTATAGACACTCAGTTTATAACTCCACATCATGGAAGCAACCAACATTTCCTTTACCAGATGAAAGGATAAATACAGTACAATACATCCAGATTAAAATGCATATTTTTAAAATTGAGGTTTCAAGTAATGAAAAGACTGATGAATTTTAAACACATATTACTTATTGAAAAATACTGCCCTCTTTATGATTCCAACTTTCTAATGTTCTGGAAAAGTCAAGACTAAAGAAATAGTAAAAAGATAGTTCTTCTGAGGGTACAAACAAGATAGAGGAATAAATAGGCAAAGTGCAGAGGATTTTTAATGAAATTCAATGATATTATGATAGATAGATCCTATTATATCTTTTGAAAATTATAGTCCAGTGTGATTTTAATAAAATTGATGCAGAATCTTGAAATGTATTTTGAAAATGAATAAGATTATTTCAAGCTAAAGTAATCTTCGATTTGAGATTGTCTTCATATATTGGTTATAAGTAATATAGTATAATGAACTAAAACTCTATTTTACTTATTTACCTTTTTTGTTGGGGACACCATATCTGGAGGTGTTATGGGGTTACTCCTGGGTAGTGCTTGGGGTCTTTCCTGAGGTGTTTGGGCAACCATGTTGTGCTGAGAATCAAACTTCACCTCTTGCATGTAAAGCATATCCTGTTAGCTTTGGCACCTAAACCTTTATTTTAAACATAAAATAACACTGGTAAAGGGAATGGTGCTCAACCATTGTACCCCTGGAACTCAGTCACAAACAATTTTGTAACTTTTCAATTCAAGTGACTCAATAAATTATAAACAAATTAAAGAGCTCCACCTCTCTTGGGGCTGAAGTGATAATACAGTGGGTAGGGTACTTGCCAACCCTAGTAGTATCCTGAGCACTACTAGGTATGACCCCCCCAAACCAAAGCAAAATATAATCCTGTCATTTTAAACAAACAAATTGACAGACAGTTCAAACCCTCCCCCCAATTTCTTAGAAAATAAATATCCTAATAATGGTAATAATAATAATAATATTTACCTGTTACAGTTACACAGCCATTTTATTTCACATACATTTTCTCATTGGATTTTCATACTAACTACATGATGTTGATAGATCTTTTATGTCCTTATTTTCAAGTAATGATGTTGTTTTATATCGTCTTCTAAGATAAAACATTTTGAAGCACAAAACTCCTTTTACTTTTTTTTTGTTGTTGCTTTTTTGGGGGCCATACCAATCTATTCTCCAGTCTTACTCCTGTCTCTGTACCAGGGATCACACCCAGTGGTGCATGAGGGACCATATACAGTGCTAAGAATATAAACCACTTGCAAAGCAAGCATCTTTCTCTGGCTTCTTATTTTACTTTTTAATTTACTGACTTATTTTCCTAACAGCATTATGGAATTTTAGGGTTTTCTAGCCTTATATCTTTAAGACTTATCTCTACCACCACAGGACCTCTGTTGTGATGTCTCCTCTCTCTTGCTTCCCTTTCTCTCAGGATTTTGTCATATATATATATATATATATATATATATATATATATATATATAGCATTTATATACCACAGCTTCTTAGCAAGCCATCTATTTATGAACAATTAGTTTGATTTCATTTTTGACTATTATGAATAATTCTGGAATGAATATAGGGTAAGGTACTGAAATTCTATGTAATTTGTCCATGTCCTGTCTTCTGACATAATTTTTTTTACATAACTAGTTTCTAAGACCAAGCAAACATTTACTTTGGCTTTAACTATTGAAATCACATTCTGAATAATTATTATTCTTTACAAGCAATCCTCCAGCCCTATATGAGACTGCCTAAGAAGATATAGCTCCATCTCTAATTAATGTTGGGTATTTAAAGCATGCTGATCCTTTCAGTGAGTACCTCAGTGCATTGTGTAGAATCTTCAGTGACACATAGGCCTGCTTGCCCAACTTGGAGCCAACCCAGTTGTGTTACCATGTCCCTTTAGTAGTACTTTTCTCTAGTACCTCTTAAAATATGTGCACTTTTAACTAACCACAAAATTGATTATATGGAAGGAAGTTCCCATGCAAATTAATCATTACATTTTTTTTCTCTCCAGATGATGAAAATAATGATCATTGGAATAATAGCTGCCAATCTGCCTAAATCAGTGTAGTTTCAAAGTCATTTTTTATCACTTTCAAAAGTCTGCAGAGGGCTGGAGAGATAACACAACAGCAAGGCCTTTGTTTTGCATGTGGGCAATATAGGATGGACCCCGGTTTGAATCCCTGCATTCTTTATGGTCCCCGAGCCTGTCAGGAATGACTTCTGAGCACAGAGCCAGGAGTAACCACTGAACGCCACTGGGTGTGACCCCCCTTCCCCGCAAAAAAAAAAAAAAAAGTCCACAGAGGTAAGGCAGAAATTTATCACCTCAGTTAACAAATGATAAAATTCAGGTTTTGATTATAGAATTAACTTCCTAGGATCAGGAAGTTAGGCATTATTTGAAAAGAACTTTTTCTGACTACTGGTCCAGGTTGCTTTCTGACATACTACATTTACTGGTTGTCAATAACATTTATCATCATTACTATTTTATTACCATGAAATTTTAGATTGGGGGAAATAATTGGACCAGAAGGTGGGAGTGGGATGGGGAGGAGGGAGATTTGGGACATTGGTGATGGGAATGTTGCACTGGTGAAGGGGGGTTGTTCTTTACATGACTGAATCCCAACTATAATCATATTTGGTGTTTAAATAAATAAATAAATAAATATATGTGTATATATATACATAGATATATATAAAAGGAAATTGGGCTCAGAAATCGCTCCTGGCAGGCTCAGGGGACCATATGAGATGTCAGATT
The DNA here is from genome assembly GCA_004027635.1 of Crocidura indochinensis. Classification (NCBI taxonomy): domain Eukaryota; kingdom Metazoa; phylum Chordata; class Mammalia; order Eulipotyphla; family Soricidae; genus Crocidura; species Crocidura indochinensis. The sequence continues at coordinate 4,361 of PVKC010023758.1, forward strand.
TGAACTACCATCCTTCTGCATGCAAGGCAAATGCCCTACCTCTATACATCTCTCTGGCTCCCCAATACATATGATTTTTATCAGCATATTCTACATGGCATTAAACATTTCACATGAATAAAAATAGTGGGATATCTATAGATCTTTGCATTTTTCATTGCAATATTTGTTCTTAGGCAACTAGCATGTTTGAGTTGTAATTATGACTTAACCCCTAAAGCATCTTTCTTTGACCAGACCCTCTTGTAAATTCAATTTAGATCTACCATAAAGTTATCAGTATGCTGATAAGAGAACTTGTTTTATTTCTTTTCTTTTCTTTTTGGTTTTTGGGCCACACCTGGCAGTGCTCAGGGGTTACTCCTGGCTATTTGCTCAGAAATAGCTCCTGACAGGCACAGGGGTGAGGGTGCGGGTGGGAGTGGGGGTGGGAGGGAGCAGGATGTACCATATGGGACACCAGGATTAAACCAACCACCTTAGGTCCTGGATCAGCTGCTTGCAAGGCAAAGGCCACTGTGCTCTCTCCGGCCCCACCTGTTTTATTTCTTTTGTTTGTTTTTGTTTTTTTGGGTCACACTCGGCAGTGCCCAGGGGTTGCTTCTGGCTCTAGGCTTAGAAATCTCCCCTGGCAGGCACTGGGAACCATATGGGATACTGGGATTTGAACCACCATCCTTCTGCATGAAAGACAAATGCCTTACCTCCATGCTATCTCTCTGGTCCCTGTTATTTCTAATAATAAAATAATCTATATCATCATGTTAAATTTACAAATGTTTAGTTTTCTAAAAAGCAAAGAAAATTGCCCTCTTGGTTATTTAATATTTTATAAAAAAATATAAAGGTGACCTACATTTATATTTGCCCAAATTTATTTTAAATCTTAAATAGTTGTTTAATATTTCTTCTGTTAAGTTGAACAGAATTAAATATATATTGCTTTTAACTATTTTGGCTAAACTTGGGGATATTTTGGTGGTAGTTTTTTTATATCCTAACAGTGATAAGAACAGTAAAAAAAAAAAAAGAAGTGTAGGAGAGGCTGAAAAGTAAAACATTTACTTTGCATACTACCAGCCCTTGGTTGAACTTCACCAAATATGGTTCCCAGAGTACCACCAAGAGTGAACCCTAAGCACAGAACCAATAAACTTTGGACATTGTCAGGTGTGGGCCAAAATATAAAACAAACAAGAGCAAAGAAGTGTACCAGATGTTATGGTAGGTTTTGTACATAGTTTTATTTATTTTTTATTAAAAAAGAATAATTCTTAGGATTTACTTAAAATTATCTTTCTCTACCTGTATATAGTACGTCAGATAATCTTGTCATTTTTGCTATTTTGAATATAACCAATACTTTCCTAAGAAGCACCTTCATCTCTTGATGTGGTTAGAAGCTAGCACTTATCTCCTTGCTGTGCATCCTCTCACATTTCCTTGTGTTATTTTCTACATATTTCTTTTTTTTTAATAATTTATTTAAACATCTTGATTATAAACTCAATTGTAGTTGGGTTTCAATCATAACAAGAACACCCCCCTTCACTATGCAACCTTCCCATCATCAATGCTCCCATCTCTTCCCTCCCGTACCCCCCACCTGTATTCGAGACAGGCTTTCTACATCCCTCACTCACTGACTAGTTATGATAGTTCTCAGCATAGTTATTTCTCTAACTGTGCTCACCACTCTTTGTGGTGAGCTTCATATCTTGAGCTAGTCCTTTCGGCCCTCATCTCTGGCACCCCGTAGTGTTCGTGGGTCACTCCTGGTTCTGTGCTCAGAAATCACTCCTGGCAGATTCAGAGACCATCTGGGAGACAGGGATCAAACCTAGCAAGGCAAATGCTCTCTACTCACTGTGCTAAAACCCCAGTTTTAGATTTTTTTTTAAATTATTTTTTGTGACCAAAGTGAGTTACAAATCTTTCATAGTAATATTTAAGGTACATAGTGGCAATGAATAAGGGCCATTCCCACCACCAGTGTTGTCCTTCCTCCACCCCTTTTCCCAGCATGCATCCCACTTCTTTCTCCTTTATCCCCCAGGATGATAGCATAACTGGTCCCCACTGTACAGTTTGTTGAGTTTGTTGTAGATTGGGTATCGATTCTGTTGTCTTTGACTTTCGGTTTGGTATTCAAGTTTGATCATTTTTTACTTCCATTCAAAGTTCATATGACTATCTGGTCCTAGTACCATCCATTTCCCCCCCTCAAATTATGATGTAGAACTGTGAGTTGATGGTGATTAGATAATAAATGACATTGTTAATATGCATGGGTTTTCTTTTGTTTTAGGACTATACCCAGCAGTATGCAGGTTTTACTCTTGCTTTGCATTTAGGGATCATTCCTTGTGGTGCTTGGGAGGTCCTTATAGGGTGCCAGGAATTAAGCCTGGGTCAGTTATGTATAAGGCAAGCATCCTATCCACTGGTACTGTCACTTTGACTTCAGATTTTTTTTTAAGTGCCTTTGTTTCAAACATTCGTCTAGATACCCTCCTCCCCTCAAAGATACAGAAGACTACTCTAGGAATTAGAAAATTGAGGCATTAATTGTACTAATCAGAAAAGTTTCAACACATGCTTGAATTGGAGGAGTCAAGTTAGTTTTATTTTGGATTATTTCCTAGAACCTCAATGCTATTATCTAATGAATAATAACTTTAGTTATTTAGTCTATATATGGAAAATTTTCATTTTAGTTTCTTACAATATTACCATTTCTGCTCTAACTTCCAAATAATGGAATATAACCAGAAAGTAAACTCCTTTTTTTGAAACATAGTTTCATTTTTGTATGTAGTTGATGTATTTTACTTTTTTGCAGATGTGTCTTGCTGAATCGGGACTCTCTTATCCCTGCCATCGACTTACAGTGGGAAGAAGATCCTCACCTGCACAGACCCGGGAGCAGTCTGAAGAGGTAAGCCTATTTGCCAGCTTTTCATTGAACACAAGGCCTGTCCTCCACCCACCTGCCCACTTCCTATTCTTTTTTTTTATCTGCCACGGCAATGAATAGATAAAGTTAATGTAGCGTGAATAGAGTCTCAGTAAATTCTTGAAGGGAGAAACTTTCCATGCAAGATGATTGCTAATGTGCGCCTTCTCGATCTGTAAGTTTCATGTTTCAGTTAGACAGCATTTAGATGGATTGGTTGAGATGATGTTTTTTACTTGGAACTGTCAAGCTAACAAAGGGATTTTCTTTTGTTGCTGACTGTAGTTGAGTACGTTTATAGGATTGATCCTGAACAGTCCTTTAATTCCTTGAGTTGGAGTATTGTCTTTGAGCAAGTATTAATAATAGGTAACAAAGATGAATAACTGTACTGATACCAGCATGATCATAGTCAAGAATAATAGATCAGTAAACTAATAACACTGGCACATTATAGTAAGTACAAGAATGGCACTGCACACAGCTTATTGTAGAAATAAAAAGGAAAGAGAAATAAGAGTGGATATACTTGATTCTGTGATATGCTTATATGTGTCTTTATGCTTAAAGGTATTATCTTTTCCATAACTTAAAAAAATCAACTTTTATTTATAGGGGAGTAGGATCTGTATATTGGTCTACCACCAAAGAGGATCTAAATATCACTATTTATATCTATAATATGTTATTTCTTTGGGCTGGTGTGTGTGTATATATGTATGTGTGTATGTATGTATGTGTGAGAGAGAGAAAGGGAGAGAGAAGCTGTAGTGTGAAAGATACTACAATGCCCCTTATGTGTGTGAGACCGAGAGAGAGAGAAGCAGTAGTCAGAAAGACACTACAATCCCACATGTGTTTTGTGTGTGTGTGTGTGTGTGTGTGTGAGAAGTGATAGTGCGAGAGGCATCATAATATCCCTTGACCCTAATACTGTCTAGTGTAGGTATGGGAGCGGTTAAGTATTTCTTGAGTTCTAAATTCTAGGAAAAGTCATTACTATGATTTAAAAATTAAATGTAACCAGAAGTCTTAACTAAATAGCACAGAAAACTTTATTTCTACCAGTTCTCTTTTCTTTTTTTTTTTTTTTAATTCTATGTGTGATTCAACTATTCAAAACTTTGGACTAGTCCCAAACTTTTTATCTTATATTCTATGTAGAATATTGTTGCCATAATACCTCTCTAGCCATCCTCAAAATATTTATTCATATCTCTTAATATGTGAAATGGGTTATATAAGTAAAATTCTAGTTTATGAACATCCCATATTTTAAATGAAATTTCCAGAATTCCATAGATTTTCCCCATTACCTCTTGTTATGTATTGTTTTTTCAGACCTTTGAAAATGCTTATTTCCATTAGAGAATTCACATCAATTTTTCCTCATACTTTTATCTCCTCAATAATCCATTAAGAAAGGAAAATGCTATCAAGTATCATGCTTAAGCAGAAATAATTGAGTATTTTTTTCTAATTTTTGGGTTTATTTTCAATGACTAAAATAGGTTCTGCTTTGTCTATTTTTGTGTACATTTTCTTTTAAAATTAATATCTTTATTTAAAATCCTTAATTACAAATATGATTCTAGTTGGATTTCAGTCATGTAAAGAATTCCCCTCTTCACCAGTGCAACATTCCCATCACCAATGTCCTAAATCTCTTTCCACCCCATCGCACCCCCACCTGTACTCTAGACAGGCTTTCTACTTTCCTCATTCATTCACATTGTTATGATAGTTCTCAATGTAGTTATTTCTCTAAGTGCACTCATTACTCTTTGTGGTGAGCTTCTTGTCATGAACTGGACCATCCAGCTCTTCTCACTTTTGTCTCTGGGAATTATTGTAAAAATGTCTTTTATTTTTCTTAAAACCCATAGATGAGTGAGACTATTCTGCATCTATCTCGCTCAAACTGAGGTTGAAAGCCTCCGCCATGTTCAGCTTATTTGATTTATTTTGTTTTATTATTTTTTTTCTTATTTTTACTCCATTCTATTGCTTTTCTTTCTTTCAAACAAAACCACATAACTCGAATTATTGAGCTCCACCTCTCAAATAGAGGGGGAAACAAGGGAGAGTACCAGGACCAAACAGATATATGATTACTAATAGTAAGCTAGACAAAGAGGAGACCTCCTACTCTGGCAGCCCGGACGGTGATGGGCGAGATATGGTTGCAGGAAGGGAACGGGGGTTGGGGGGTGACAAATTTGGTGATGGGTAGTTCCCTGATTCAATTTTAATATGTACCTAAAATACTACTGTGAAAGATATGTAAGCCAATATGATCAAAAAAAAAAAGGACATTGATTTTTGTGTGTTAATTTTGTAGCCTTAACGCATTGCTGTATGAATCTATTGTTTCTAGGCGCTTTTTGGTAGAGTCTTTGGGATTTTTTAAGTAGAGTATCATGTCATCTGCAGACAGTGAGAGCTTTTCCTCCTACTTCTACCAGTCCTCTCTTTTAAAATATTTAATTATGATTTTATAATAATGCTAACACAGTTTTGATGTACAGTTAACATACCTCATCACCAAAAAAGTTTTCACAATCCTCCACCACTATGTTTATGTTACTTTCAGTTCATTCATTGCATCATTCCTTCCCATTCCATTCACTCCATCCCTGAATGTTACAGAATATTCTCTGTTCTGTAACCCACAACCAAGGATTGTTACTATCCAAAATTATTTATTCTTTTGCTGTGTTTCTCTCTATCTCACTTATGAGTTAGATCATCCAGTATTTTCTTCATCCTGATTTATTTTGTGTATTGAACTTATTTTAATTCTCTCCAGTTCTGTTCAAATTGCAAAAACTTAATTTCTTCTTCATGTAGCATAGTATTCTATTGTGTATGTACACAATGTTTACAGAAGTGCATTATCTGCTCTAGTATCTCTTCAGCCCCTCTCAACTCATTTTTTAATCTTTGATAGCTCTCTTTTACTATATATAACTATTATATAATATGCATGTTTATTTTGTGTGTTCTTATTTTTATCTGCTGTTTTAAGCTTGCCTTCCTGCCAAGTATGAATTCTAAATTTGTGTCCCAGTTTATCTAAAGTTTTCTGTTCCAGGAAGTTAGCTCATATTTTTCCCACTTCCAGTATATCAGGTGCTTTTCTCTGAATTCACCTTTCATAACTTTTGTCATTTATTATAGAAATTAATTATTGCTGTAGTTTGCATATTTAAGGTTCTTTGAGAGAGCCTGAATTGTATCTTTCACTGAGGTCCAAACATTGTGGCACTTAGTAAGGGTTTAAATGTTCAGTGAGGAGAATAAATTACTTCAGTAAACAGGCAAAATAGATTCAATTTTTTTAGCTGTTTTTAAAATTCTGAATAAATAGCTTCTCTAGAGTCAAAGAATTTTAGGGCAGCATGAGCGGACCAAGAGATGATCTATTCTCATCAGCAAACATTAATGAAAAAATGATTGTTTATCTCATTTTTAGAAAAAGCTTTTCCTAACCTGTTAGATGACTGATAAGAAAATGTGAAGAGATTGGGAGTTCCTTATACATAATTAAGTAGCTCATCCTTGCAGATACTTCAATAATTCATGCTTGAAATATACTTTTTTTTTCCCAATAAAATCTGCTTTTTTTAGATACCTCTCTTTGGAGATGTTGCCATAGAATTTTTCTTTCTGGGCTCTTAAGAGATCTGTGTTTCTGTGATTTATGAAGATGGCGTTGATAATGGGTTACATTGACACATGGAGACAATTAAAATCATGATTTTAGTATAAAGTAAAAATTTAGTTGTTTAAGGAAGAGGCTATTCTATTGTTTGATTGAAAACTGGATCAAGAGAAAGGAAGGGCTCATAAAGGTTGGTGAGAATAAAATGCAAAAGGGGTGAGAAAAAAAGATGTCATGTAGAATAATGCTGTTATTTTTACCAAGAAAATCTCCTTCTGATGTTATCATTGCAACAGTTAAAAGTATTTTAAATCCCTTTTTATTTCAGTGTAGTGAGCTTCCTTAAATCTATGCCTCTTACATAGAGCCCTGAGTTCCGTGCAGGACTAATTGAAGGCTGAGTTTATTGCTTATTAGGTGAATATGAGAAGTTTTGTAGTGTCTGAGGTTTTATTTTTTTTTTTAATTTTTTTTACTTGCTTGTGAATCTGACTAAAGCATTGTAAAGGAGCATAAAGTATAAATTTTTTATTTCAATTTTTTAATTTATTACTTTATTTAAACACCATGGTTTACAAAGTTGTTAGTAATACGGTTGTTTCTGGCATTCAATGTTCCAACATCCATCTTAACTACCAGTGTAATAATCCCTTCATCATTGTCCCCAGTTTCCCACCAACCCCCACCCTCATCAGCCTTTTTGGCAGGCACAAATTTTACTTTATATCACTTGTTACAACTAAATGTCAGTGGGGTTATCGGAAAAAAATAAACAGTAAAAGAAAATTTGTTATATCTCGTAATGTGAACATAAGTCATGGTCTGAGGGGCCCGGGAGATAGCATGGAGGTAAGGCGTTTGCCTTTCATGCAAAAGGTCATCAGTTCGAATCCCGGTGCCCCATATGGTCCCCCGTGCCTGCCAGGAGCAATTTCTGAGCATGGAGCCAGGAGGAACCCCTGAGCACTGCCAGGTGTGACCCAAAAACCAAAAACCAAAAAAAAAAAAAAAAAAGTCATGGTCTGAAAGCTTAGTAAGCTGTTTGTTGCAGTTGAGCATTTATTGTTACTGCTTTTATTTGTTGAGTTTATGAGGCTTCTTGGACATCTGATTTGGTGCTTTCCTATTGTGTGTCAGTATTGAAAAATTTGGAAGTCTCTGTGCTGGAGTTTGATCCATGATACTCAGGGGTTACTCCTGACTATGTACTCAGAAATCGCTCCTGGTTTGGGGACCATATGGGACACCAGGGAATCAAATTAGGGTCTGTTCTAGGGTAGCGTGTGCAAGGCAGATGTCTTACCTCTTGTGCCACCGCTCTGGCCCCACTATAAGCATATCTTTATTACCTTCTCTATTCAAACCATTTCAGAGGGTAACTTAAATATACAAGGGAATATGTTAGAATACAGGACTTGTGCTCTAGGAAGAACTGCTTGGAATAATAAGTCAAATAGAGGAGATAGTGGCATACTTATTTGGAACTATGGGATTCTCTAGACAGAACTTCAAAAAAATTATATCATTGCATCTTAAACCTTCAGAGTCCCTAGCAGCTAAGGGATATTGGGAAGAAGGTGCCATAAATGTTTGACTTCTGGTTATCCTCTCCCAGCACCCACCAGAGTGGTCTTACTATTATCTATTTCTCTCTGCTTACATAGTTTTTGCTTAGACCCTAGTGGAAACAGGTACTATGAAAAGAAACTTGAAAAAAAAACAATGATCAGAGTTCTTTAAATTTCTTCTGACTTTAAATATATGATTCTAAGAACTGAGTAAACTGAGTAAACATGCTCTTCTGACAGTTTTATGAGTCTTTGTTTCCAAGTTTCTCTTAATGTTTTTCTGGCAAATAATTTAAATTTTGATATTCTGCATAAACCAAAGGCTCAAATTGTTAACCCATTTTTATAAGTACAGCATATATGCTATATTTTAAAAAGTAGAGATTTTATTTATTAAATCGTCTTCGTAGACTTTTTTGGACATGGCAAAACAGGCACTTAGCCAGATACCTTGCTGGAACCCCCTTTTTATCCAAAGCATGAATATTTATCAGGATCCACAACTCAGAGTGTTTTACATCTCAATATGTTCAGAATTTTATTCTGACCTAAAGATCAGCAAGTTAATTCATATTTAGAATCTGATATTTTTAAATGAAATATCTTAAATTTCTATGAGACTGTAAAACAAAATGAATAGAGCTTGTCACCATTGCCTGTATGTAGTAACTTCTAAATATTTATTGTTATTAATGTACCTCATATTTGCTAGCATTCAATTTTTTAAAAAGTGTAAAGTGCATTTTATGGCTTCCAAAAAACACTGTTAGGATAATGTAACCATATTTGTTAGTAATTTTATTGCTGTTAGAAATTGGCAGTTTAAAAACACTACCCTTGTTTTGACTTGACAAGAATTAATGGTGAGCTTTTTGACTCTTTTACATTGTCTCTGACTTCTTTTACTGTGTACATCTTATTTAGTACTTATTGAGATTTATAGTATAAATACTATAGATTAGGAGAAAAAACACACAAGGGACACTTTTTAAAAAGTTTTTCTTATTGGGGCCAGAGAGATCACACAGTGGTAGGGCATTTGCCTTGCACACAACCAATCTAGGATGAACGATGGTTCAAATCCCGGCATCCCATATGGTTCCCTGTGCCTGCCAGGAGTGATTTCTGAGCACAGAACCAGGAGTAATCCCTGAGCACTGCTGGTTGTAACCCATAAACAAAAAAAAAAAATTATTTTTCCTATTGACAAGCTTGTTAGCATCTTTTATTTTCCTTAGTCTCCAACCTTTGGTTTCTTTACAAGTATCAATTTATGTAAGATTTAAATGGAAAATAAAGTAAGATTTACTTCAGTAAATGGCATTTTATTTGTAAGCACTTATAAGGCTATTTTCTATTTTAATTATGTAATGCAAGTTTTGGAATTTTGTTTCCTAAATTCATTGTAAATCTAATCAAGACTTTTCTTAAATAGCAAAGCACCGATGTTCATATGGTTAGTGATAGTGATGGAGATGACTTTGAAGATGCTTCCGAATTTGGTGTGGATGATGGAGAAGTATTCGGCATGGCATCATCTGCCTTGAGAAAATCTCCAATGAGTGAGTATTATTAGTTCTCTGGGTTTAGCATTATAATTCTAATCCCAATTGCAGAAATTTATGAAGAACAGTGAACTTAGAATAAATCTGTTGGTCTTTCAGATTAGGAGAAATAAAATATAGTAATGGACATTTATATATCATATATATACTATACATATATATACTAATATTCATTAGTGTTATGAATTTGTATTATACTAAATTAAACAATTCCATTTGCGTTAGTAAAATTCAGTTAAAATGCAATGGAATGTAACTTGTTTTATGCATATAGTTAATTCTGCTTTTCCACCACTTTGCTTTAACTTGGACGTGGATATATCGATGCACATTCTGTGACTGTTTGCTTCCCACATCGTACCTCCTGAGATATCACTTTTAAAAGTAGTACCATTATTTTTACATTCACTGGCAACCATATTTGGAAGGAAAAATATTTACTAAGTGTGCCTACTCCCTCACTTTTACCTTACAAGAATGTATATCAAAGAATCATAAGATGATATGCTAGAAACAAAATGGCCATTAAAGTAATTAAATGATTTATGAAGTCTATAGAATTAGAAAATGCCTATATACTGAAAGATATATGTTATCAGCATAAAATCAACTATTTTCCTGACTAATTAGGTCTTAACACCAATTTGAAATCCTTTTTATATAATTTAATCACAAAAAAATCTATATCAAACAAACATTGACATCCTATTATAGGACTGACTCATATTTTAAGTACTCAATAGGATTGAATCAGTTGGTTTTCCAGAAGTTATGAACTTGCAATTCTTTTAAAACTCCTTTTTAGGATTTGATAAAAAATCTTCTAATGTATATGAAATAAAAATATCTCCTCAGATGTCACAGAAGCTAAAATTTTATTTTATTTTTCTCTTTATTGATTAAATATATTTCTTATATGTGGGATTAGATGTTATGTGGTTTGTTTTTTGTGTCTATTTGTTTTGTTTTTTTGTTTTTGTTTTTTCCTTTTGTTTGTTTTTTAGTGCCAGAAAACGCAGAAAATGAAGGAGATGCCTTATTACAATTTACAGCAGAGTTTTCTTCAAGGTAGGGTTAGGATATTAACTATATAAGATTGATGTTCTTTTAATGTTACTGTAATTTTTCTGAAAAAAATTTAATTAGATTTTAAAATTTATCCTTAAAGTATTCAAAGGATATATTTATCAAGTTATATTGATATAAAATGATATACTGGTACTGAAACATAGTGTTCAGTGTCAAAATATCTGTAAGTCATTTATGCCCCTTCAGAGGTGTATTTTCCTTTTTTTCCTTTTTGGAAGCTTAGAAATTGATGGTTTACTTAATATCTTGACATATATCCTAAATGACCAGGATATAGCATACTAAGTTTAATAATCCTAGGTCAAATTAAATATTCTTTATAATTATAAAAATATTTTTAGAATTGTTTAACAAGTGTTCTTTTTAAGAGTTCTAATAAAAACGTTTCAGATGAATTTGAGATTCATCTAAGATACTGAAATAAAGAGGGTTTAAAGACTATACTTTCAGGGATCATTTCAATAGAGGGTTTAAATATTTATTTTTGTTTAAGTGATATCATTTTATTGCTATTTTCTCATGTAATGCAATTTGAAAACTTTGTAAGAAACTGTTGTTCCTTTGTGTTGAATTTTTTGAATAAATTTAGTAAAAATTGAAGTACAGGCTAATACAACTCTGAAAATCTTATGAAAGTAGATCACCAAGATTTGCTCCAAGAAATGTTTGTAGTATTTATTAAATTTTGTTAGGGTTTTAAGTTTTTTCAGTATTTTAATTTATCTTAGGATAATTAGCCTTAGGAGGATCCTGAAAACCAATGAAGTTCATTCCAGTACAAGAAATTTTTTAATGTTTAGTCTGAGCTGAAGAGACCGTAGCCCCAGCATTTATTTTAAAATTAGACTAGTGAAATTTTTGAAATGTATTTAATTAACAGATGTGGTTTTTTCTATAGATATGGTGACTGCCATCCTGTATTTTTTATTGGCTCATTAGAAGCTGCTTTTCAAGAGGCCTTCTATGTGAAAGCCCGAGATGTAAGTGCAGTTTTACCTTTTCTGACTATAAAGTACATTCTACAGGTTTACCAACCAGGTCTGAGGAAATGTTTCATGTCTTTCTGATACTTTTTCAGACGGGAAGCTTCATTTTGTTTCTGTTCATCTACCAACCTATTTATCGCCTAATCATCACCACCCAAATGTCCATTTCAATGAGGCAATAGTATGGTGGGATATTGCTGACTCTCTTGGCAAGCCTGAAAACTGGGTGGTTCTTTGTATTTTGTTTTGGCTAGAAGAAAAATGTTGAATATGCCTAAGAGAATATGTCTGTGTTTTTTCAGTTACACACTTGACTTGCTGAAGGATAGACTTTTGCCAAAATATTTAGTTCATCTAATAGCATATTTAACAACTGAATTTTCACTTAGGACAACCAAAACATCTACCGTAAATGTAGAAATAGATTTTTCTAATCTTGAAATCAAGAAGATTAAGGTTTATCACAAGAATTTAGAGTGTATTGAGCAAGAAATCTCACTCTACCTAATAGGGTTAGATAATGGCTCTGGTTGAGCACTTGCTTTACATGTATAAGGCTTTGGGTTTGATCCCCAACACCACCAATTATAACCCTGGTAGCCCCTGAGCACTAATGGCCTTGCCAGGCCAATCCCTACTGAGAATAGTCCTGCACTTATCTCTCCATTACTACCCAGTGTGGTCCCTATTTTGATTAAAAAAAAAAAAAATTCTAGGGGCCAGAGCCATAGCACAGCAGTAGGGCATTTGCCTTGTACTTGACCAATCCAGGACAGACCTTGGTTAGATCCCCTGGTGTCCCATATGGCCGCCTAGCCAGGAGTGATTTCTGAGCGCATTGCCAGCAGTAATCCCTGAGTGTCACCGGGTATGGCTCCCCACAAAATATAAATGAAAGAATACATATTTATGGCAGTACATTGTGTGTGTGTGTGAAATGAAAGAATACATATTTATGGCAGTACATT
>PVKC010023759.1:0-17136 GCA_004027635.1 Crocidura indochinensis
ACCCAAAAACCAAAAACCAAAAAAAAAAAAAACCAAAAAAAAAAAAAAACAACTATTATGAACAACTTGGTAAACCACGGTGTAACAGTAAATTATTTTTGTTTGTTTGTTTTTGGGTCACACCCGGCAGTGCTCAGGGGTTACTCCTGGCTCTACACTCAGAAATCGTTCCTGGCAGGCCTAGGGGACCATGTGGGATGCCGGGATTTGAACCACCGTCCTTCTGCATGCAAAGCAAACACCCTACTTCTATGCTATCTCTCTGATCCCCAATTTTTTTTTTTAAGTTCTAGAATAAGAGATGTAGCTCAACAACAGAGTGCTTGATTTGCATAGGTGAGGTTCTGGGTTCGGTCCCTAGAAGGACCTCCTTCAAAATATTAATTAAGTTCTAAAGTATGGGGCTGGAGAGATACCCCAGCAGTAGGGCATTTGCCTTGCATGTAGCTAATTCAGAATGGATGATGGTTCAAATCCGGCATCCTAGATGGTCCCCCGAGCCTGCCAGGAGTGATTTCTGAGCACAGAGCCAGGAGTAACCCCAGAGCACTGCTGGGTTTGACTCAAAAAAAAGTTCTAAAATGAACTACCCTGTGAGGATGGTATGTACCTGAGAACATATTAAAAACCATTAAATTATGCACTTTAACTAAATTGTAAAATATGGGATTGTAGCTCATAAAAGCTGTTATTAAAGCAAAAATTACACTAGGGCTTTTTCATGTAAATGTTGCATTAAAATCAATGGGTGGCCACAGAGATAGAAGAGGGATTAAGGTAATTGCTTTTCATCCTGACAACTCCATTTCCAATCCCTGGTTCTACATATGGCCCCCTGAGTACCATTAGAGGTCATTCCTTAGCAAAGAACAAAAATAACTCCTGAGTACTGCTGAATGTTGTCAAAAACAACAAAGCCCCCAAACAAAACAAAACAAAATCAATACTCAAGTTGCCTGGTTTCATCCCTGATGACGGGGTGGGATGGGTGAAGGGAGAAAACATAAGTACTCACTTTATCCAACTGCAAATGGTCTAGCAGTTTTCTGAATCCATCACAGAATTCAAGATGGTCCCAATAAACTGGATACTGTAACTGAAATAAGAACAATTTTGGAATTCACTAAAAAAAAAACTTTAAAGGCAAAATGTAACTCATATATATCAGACATATTTAGGATTCAAATAATAGGACTTCTCAGTGCTCAAGCTCTGCTCTTTTAATTCTCACCATTCTTCCTTCAAAATAGTTAAGACTTTTTGAGTTTCAAGGATGAACAGAGCAGGGGCCCGGGAGATAGCATGGAGGTAAGGCGTTTGCCTTTCATGCAAAAGGTCATCGGTTCGAATCCCGGTGCCCCATATGGTCCCCCGTGCCTGCCAGGAGCAATTTCTGAGCATGGAGCCAGGAGTAACCCCTGAACACTGCCGGGTGTGACCCAAAAACCACACACACACACACACACACAAAAGGATGAACAGAGCAGAACCCAATCAAGGAGCGAAAACACCGTTCCCTCAAATATAATTTCACTCTGAATTATGGTTTAGAAGAGCTAAATAAATAAATAAATAAATAAATAAATAAATAAATCTGTATACTAAGGAGGGACTGGAGAGACAGTACAGCAAGTGAAACTCTTGCCTTGCTGAGCCTTATTTGATCCCCAGCACTGCACAGAGTATCCTATCACGCACCACCAAGAGGCACAGAGTCTGTACTAAACAGAGCACAGCCAGGTATGGTCCAAACTAGCGACCTACCATTAGTTACTATATTTCATTTTTATTTAATGTTTTGGGAGAAGCATACCTGACAGTGCTCAGAACTTACTCCTGGCTCTGTGCTCAGGGGTCACTCCTGGTGGGTTCAGGGAAACACATATGGTGCCAGGAATCAAACTTGGATGGGCTGTGTACCAGGCAAGCGCCCTACACACTGTATTGCTCTGACTCTGACTTCCACTTTTTTTTGTTTCTGGGTCACACCCGGCGGCACTCAGGAGTTACTCCTGGCTTTGCACCCAGTAACCACTCCAGGCAGGCACGGGGGACCATATGGGATACCGGGATTCGAACCACCGTCTGTTCGGATTGGCTACGTGCAAGGCCCTACCACTGTGCTATCTCTCCGGCCCCGGACTTCCATTTTTTAAGGGGAATTAAATAAAGTAATTTCTCTTTTGTCAAATAACTTGGTCATTCTGATTTTCTTCCCTCCCAAGCAGTGCTCAGGACATTCAGGGACTCCTCCAGGTGATTTCCTGGATCAGCTTGGCAAGGTTCAATGCTTGGGACAAATGGCCTGGTGCTGCTTGGGCCTTTCAGTGCTGGGGGATCAACCAGGCTATGGATAGTCCTGGGGCCTCCAGGGTTGCGTTCAGTGATGCTGGGGGATCATGTGGTGCCAGGGATTACAGCTGAGTCCGTTGTCCGTTGCCTTCAAGGCACACACTTTCACCCCTGCATTGTCTCTGGTCCTGCTATCTGATCTCTCTCTCTCTCTCTCTCTCTCTCTCTCTCTCTCTCTCTCTCTCTCTCTCTCTCTCTCTCTCTGTGTGTGTGTGTGTGTGTGTGTGTGTGTGTGTGTGTGTGTGTGTGATGAAGAAAATAAAACATGGGTGCTCATTCATTTCTGAGGACTCAGACTTGTCAATAAAGAACCTCCTGCTAGGACTGGAAAGCTGACTCAAAGGGCTGCTGTACATGCATTCAACCCTCGCACTGCACAGCCCCCAGGATGGCTAAGTGCAGGAAGCACCATACGCCTGAACACTGTGCCGAGGGGCAAGGCTGGCAGCATACCAACGGGGTGATCCCTCTCTTAAGACATCACAATCTCTCAGCAGGTTTGGTTGAAGCGTTTAGATTCATTCTATCATTACAACTCAATGGGCTGGATCTTGAAATGTAGAGGAGTCTCAAATTTGCTGTAATATGTTTTGGGGGAGTGCATTCCTTGGCAATGCCAGACACTGATTCTAGGACGCCAATATGCAAGCATACCTTCAGCCCTTAGGCCATTATCCTGGCTCCTAATATTTTACTTTGAATATTAAAGTTCCATTTATGGATACAATTTCACAATTCTGAGACAGGCTGGAGACAGACTTCCAAATAGGAAATCTGAGAATCTGTGTCAGATAATAGAAAGGAGGTGTGATTTTTTTTTGTTTGTTTTTTTGTTTTTGGGTCACACCCGGCAGTGCTCAGGGGTTACTCCTGGCTCCATGCTCAGAAATTGCTCCTGGCAGGCACGGGGGACCATATGGGGCACTGGGATTCGAACCAATGACCTTTTACATGAAAGGCAAATGCCTTACCTCCATGCTATCTCCTGGGCCCCTGGAGGAGGTGTGATTTTTATGAAGCCTTTAAAAACACTGTACCAGGTCCAGAGAGAGGTCAACGGGCTAGAGCACACAAGCTTTGCATGCAGGAGGCCCACGTTCCACACCCAGAGCTATGTGTGACTGCTAACTCAATGGTACTTACAGCGATGACCCGGTAACCCCATCCAGTCAAAGCCAGAATCTGCCGGAAAAACACATCTGCAGTTCCACTGACTGGGGGCAGGAATATGAGTGGACACCGGATGTTTCTGGGGCCTGCATCATAGAGTGACCATATCTTACTGTCGTCATCGTCCACAATAATCTGGAGTGGAAGTTTGGGGGAGAAAAGGGTCAGCATGTAGATGTAGTTTCACACCATCATTAATCGATGTTATTCCACTGGCGATTCTACGCAGACTGCTGATCAGCATGTCCAATAAACTGCTTTAGATGCCCTTTCCTTCTTTAGTGCTAAGAAAACATTCTACAGAATGATTTTCACCCAGTTACTTGTCATTAATAGAAATGTTTTCTTTCTACTCCTCAGCATGTGGAGTCCACCCCCACACCTAGTCCATGTGAATGAGATATCCTGATAAACTCAGTCTTGTGACAAGTCGATGAGCAAACCCAGACATCACATTTGTTTAAAGATTCTTAGAGGTGTCAGTGGCCCCATCAGCTTGCTCCAACAAGTCATCATAAATTTGCTAGATTTTTTTTTTTTGTGTTACTGAGGTCTTTCGTGGGGGAGGGTTTGGGGACATATCTGTGGTGTCTATGGGCTATTCCTAACTGTGCTTATAGATCCTAGTGGTACTTAATTATAGGGAGTACCTGGCAGTTCCCTCATTTTTCCTTTTTCTGGGCCACATTCAGTGGTGTTCAGAAGACTATGTGGTACTGGAATGAACACAGACTTTCAGTATGCAAAGTATAAACTCAGTCTATCGAGTTATCTCTCCAACCCAATGTGAAGTCTATTTTGTTTACCCTCAGCTAGACTTCATTTCTGGCAACTTATTTCTTCTCTCTGTGAATCTGTGCATGCAAGTATGCATCATATCTTGATATATGTGTACATATATATCTACACACTGGTGCATGTATATAAGCATGTGTGTTTACGTGTGTGTATGCATGCATATATCAATTGATCTATGGATGCATGCATATTTGTGTGCGTATATATGTCTGTAATGCATGTGTGTATGGTATATCTGCATGTATATTTGTGTGTGGGGGGGTAGGAAGGGGCTGACTGAAACAGAGAGTCAAAGTGGAAAGAGAATGTCAAGGCCTGAAGCTCTCGGCAGAAATTGTGCAGACAGTACCACTCAGGTGCCATTTCAAAAACTTGACAGAGCAAGGGGAAGACAGGTCGGAAGCAGATGTGTCACTGCCCCTTGGGAAACTTGTAAACCACTCAGCCAGGAAGGGGGGGGGGGTGACACCAGGGAGCACTGGCTTAGTTGGGACAATGGGCAGGGAGGAGATGAACATTAACAAGCTGAGTGTGTCATATATGCTCAGCACGGGGTCAGTCAGCTTTTACAGGGCAGTATTAGTGCTTCGTCTCTCACCATTTATTTGTAGTTTCTGTGAACTTGTGGTGATATTAGGAGAAGTACACTGACTGCTTGAATTTACTTCATTTTTCACTTACCACTGCTCAGGGGATGACTTATGACAGGATACGGGTATCATATGCAGTCCTGGGATCAAACTAATGTCTATCTGCAAGCTTATGTGCACGGCAAGCATGCTACTTGCTACACTCTCTGGTCACTAACTGTGCAACCTTTGGCCAATGCAAATCAGTACTTGTCCCATGTATATGTCAAAAAGTTAAAGCCTCCAGGCTCTATTTTCTTTTGTTTTTTTTTTTTTTGGGCCACACCTGATAGTGCTAGGCAAATGCTCTACTATATAACTCCAGCCTCTCCAGATTCTATGTTCTAAAAGTACCTGTTACTGTTATTGAGGGAGGCACAGGGATGATGGCAATGGAACAGGACTGGTGCAGGGGACACCATTTGCTATGAAACTTCCCCAGGCTCTGCTTGCTCATGTCATCTTTTATATTTTGCTATTCAGTTTTGCCTTTCCTGTTTCTTCTTAGTTATCATTATAACACCAAAATTCTCTAATAACCAGGGCCAGAGTGATAGTATAGCAGGTAGGGCATTTACTTAGCATATGGCTGACCTGGGTTCAATCCCCGGCATTCCATATGGTCCCCCAATTGTGCCAGAGTAATTTCTGAGTGCAGAGCCAGGAGTACCCTCTGAACACCATTGGGTGTGGCCCCTCAAAGCAAAAATAAAATAAACAACCCCCAAACAAAACAATAAAACTAGTGACCCTTCACACCCTATTCAGTAAATCACAGTCTTATAAAAGTAACCGAAATAGTATGTTCGGAATACAAAACATACTTTTTTTTGGTTCTGGGCTACAACTGGAAGCACTCAGGGCTTACTCCTGGCTATGTGCTCAGGGATCACTCTTGGTGAGGCTCAAGGGACATATGTGGTGCTAGATATTGAATTCACATCAGTTGCATCGAAGGCAAGCTACATCACTACTTTCAGCCCCATTAATTTCCATTTTCTTAGAGTTTATTCAATGATAATTTTGTCAGAATATCTTTAGAAGACATGCTACATGTCAGATAATTTAAAATCCAACATTGGGTTGGAGAGATAACTTGATAGACTGAGTTTATACTTTGCATAATGAAAGTCTGTATTCATTCCAGTATCTCATGGTCCTCTACTGAATGTGCCCCCCCCCAAAAAAAGAAATATGGGGGAACTGCCAGGTACTCCCTATAACTAAGTACCACCAGGATCTATAAGCACAGTTAGGAATAGTCCATAGACACCACAGGTATGCCCCATGGTCTCCCCCACCAAAATACCTCAAAAACAAAAAACAAAATCTAGCAAATTTATGATGACTCGTTGGAGCAAGCTGATGGGCCACTGACACCTCTAAGAATCTTTAAACAAATGTGATGTCTGGGTTTGCTCATCAACTTGTCACAAGACTGAATTTATCAGGATATCTCATTCACATGGACTAGGTGAGGGGGTGGGCAGGTACAGTGCAGGGCTACAGTTTCCTGAATAACAAGAAATAAAGCAGAATGCTCTTTGGTAAGCAGTCAGATTAGTTTTAAAATTAATTTGACTTTTTTATTTTTTCGGGTGAGAAGCCCCTACCTGGTGATACTCAAGGCTTACTCTTAGCTCTGCACTAAGGGATCACTTCTTGCAGGGCTCAGGGAACTATATAGTATTTCAGGAATCAAACCCCAGGTCAGCCACATACAAGGCCAACGCCATACCTATGGTACTATTTCTCTAGCACCTAACAGTGAATGTCTTAACTCACAAAACAATTACTCTTCCGTACAGAAACCAAAACTCTAGTGTAATTGAACAGCTGCAATCATTTGGAATTAACGTAGACATTCCAGACAGAGAAGGTTCCCAACGGATCACGACAGAATGAGTCATGTGATCCGGAGTAAATCTTTAATCCGAGGCACAGGTAAATACTGTACTAGATTGTGACTGTACTTACTTCATATTCATAGCTACTATTGCTCCATACATTCCCACTGAGGACAAACATTCCTGCTTAATCAGAAACGTAAAGCAAAGGTAAAACAAGTATCATTATACTCCCTTTGACACTGAATGTGTCTCAGCCCAATACACTAAACAAGGAGAGACGGGCTTTAAGCTCAGTGACCCAACATCCAGCCAATCTCAGTAGTTTTCAGTCACCCACATAAAGGCATGATGTCTAGATCACCAACAAGACAGTGGAAGATTTTGCAAAGAACAGGAGCAAGAAAAAGTCATACATACCTTTTTAAGGGGAACTGTACTCCTAAACCAGTTATAATCAGGAGAGATTTTAATCTCTCCCATGATTAGGCGAAATGGAGGTTAACCTGAAATAAAAAACACATGGGCTCATGTCAAAATTCAGGTTTACAGAACTAACTGTACAGTCTGACTTAGCAACAGCAATGTTAAAGAGTCAAGACAAAGAAATGAGCGTGGGGCCCGGGAGATAGCATGGAGGTAAGGCGTTTGCCTTTCATGCAAAAGGTCATCAGTTCGAATCCCGGTGCCCCATATGGTCCCCCGTGTCTGCCAGGAGCAATTTCTGAGCATGTAGCCAGGAGTAACCCCTGAGCACTGCCGGGTGTGACCCAAAAAACAAACAAAAAAAAAAACAAAAAAAACCGGGCGGTGGCGCTGGAGGTAAGGTGCCTGCCTTACCGCGCTAGCCTTGGACGGACCGCGGTTCGATCCCCCGTGCCCCATATGGTCCCCCAGGCCAAGGGTGACTTCTGAGCGCATAGCCAGGAGTAACCCCTGAGCGTCCCTGGGTGTGGCCCAAAATCCAAAAAAAAAAAAAACAAAAACAAAAACAAAGAAATGAGCGTATAACGACAAACTCCAGAAGGCAATTTGATGAAACCCTCTCACTGCAGAACAAAGGGCTCTCTGATATATTTATTCTATCCCCGCTAAGTTCGTCCTTAAAAGAATCTGGTCTCAAACATTGACACAACTTATCCAAGGTCCATGGCTTCTGCAGAAAGAAGACCAAAGACAGGACAACCTTTTTTTCTTTTCTTTTTTGGGGGGCCATATCCAGCAGTAAGTAAGCAAGCTCAGGGCTTACTTCTGGTTCTGAGCCCAGGGATCACTCCTGGTGCGATTTGGGGTACCTGGTGGGGTGCTGGGGATTGAACTCAGGTGGGTTGCATGCAAAATAAATGCCTACCCTGATGTACTATGTCTCTAGCTCAGGCCAATGTTTTCTTGACTCCAAGCTGCCCTATGCACAGGATTCAAAACTAGAATACCATCACCTGTTCTTGGGACACATTTCAAGAACCTATTTTAATCAAGATTACTGTCTGACAGAATTTGATTTTTCTACTTTACCTACTTTTATAAGGACTCTAAAGCATGGTTTTGCCTGGTCTTGAATTCCACAGACAAACTGTAGCTGCCCAACTCTGGACCTAAGAGATTTGGGTCAATCCATCACACGGCAGCCATTGATCCTGCCTTTTAGTCCCTGAGTTTGTGGTTCTGACAGAATTTGAAGGAATGATCCACACTAGCGAAAGGAGTTACTGTAAGTTTTCCCAAATGCCACAAATTTAACTAAAGTGAAACGGAGCTCTAGAAGCTCCTGTGCATATCTAATATATGGAGACTAGTCACTTAGAGTGACATAGTTAAGCTCCAAACTGTCACTACAGTAAGCCTCAGAAAGAGATTTGTTTGTTTGTTTGTTTGTTTGTTTTTTGGGTCACACCCCGCAGTGCTCAGGGGTTACTCCTGGCTGTCTGCTCAGAAATAGGTCCTGCACGGGGGACCATATGGGACACCGGGATTCGAACCAACCACCTTTGGTCCTGGATCGGCTGCTTGCAAGGCAAATGACACTGTGCTATCTGTCTGGGCCCCAGAAAGAGATTTGAAAGCCCTGTAACAGCAACCAACAAAACATGTGCCATAGAGGAAGAATGTGTGCGCCTCTGCTGTTCAACTGGCCATTTCTAACTTTACCAATCTTGGAAAAGCCACCCATTATTTCAGTCATATTTTCACATCTACAACTGTTTCACCAAAGCTAGAGTTGGGCATGGCACACAGCAGGCACCAGGTATTGATTACAATGAATCACGCTGTTCGAGGCAAGACTAGTGGCCCCACTAATCTACAAGTACTAGATTGGCCTGGCATGGTCCACGTTCCTCTTCCTACAGTCCTCCGTATTTTGTCATAAGGAATTTGAAATGGTAGTTCTCTGTTGCAGATTCTATTGCCTAATGAGGAACTGGGTTAGAAAAATTCAGAGAACAGCCTTGCACCTTGACCTCAGTCGGGACTTCCTAGCAGGATTAGTATGTGGTGGAGACTAGGACTGAATCCACTCGTTGGCTGGCTCAGAGCTGTCCTTGTGAGTGGGCACTCTGGAATGCCACAAAGGAGACTCTAGACTTAACAGAACATTCCTTCTTGACCCTTTGGGAACACAGGCACTCAGGAGCACCCACAGTTACCTCTAACCTCTGGAACCCCAAAATGGTAAATGGAGACAACCAATATTAAATTCGATCTACATAGTAATAATAATAAGTAATAAGTAATAATAAGTAAGTCTTGCTGGATGGGTATTTTTTAGGGGTAGTACTACTAGAAACATTTTTTTTTTAATCTAATTGCTGGGGCTGGAGTGATAGCACAGCACTAGGGCATTTGCCTTGCACGCGGCTGATCAAGGGATCTCGGTTTGATCACTGGCATCCCATATGGTCCCCCAAGCCAGGAGTGATTCTGAGCATAGCCAGGAGTCACCCCTGAGCATCACTGGGTGTGGCCCAAAAACCAAAAAACCTAATTGCTAAACTGGAGTGATAGTACCACAGGCATGATGTTTACCTTTTATGCAGTTAACCCAGATTCGTTAGTGGTGTCCCATATGGCTTCTTGAGCCTGGCAGGAATAATTCCTGAGTGCAGAGCCAGGAGTAACCCCTGGCATCGCCAGATGTGCCCTACCCCAAATTTAATTGCTCTACCATGTGCATTTTCTTTTTTGGTTTTTGGGTCACACCCGGCAGTGCTCAGGGGTTACTCCTGGCTCCATGCTCAGAAATTGCTCCTGGCAGGCACGGGGGACCATATGGGGCACCGGGATTCGAACTGATGACCTTTTGCATGAAAGGCAAATGCCTTACCTCCATGCTATCTCCCGGGCCCCAAATTTAATTGCTCTTAAGTAACACACAACTTATTGTCTCAGCTAAAAATCCATTTTCAGATTCATGACTATTGTTTATAATGAAACAGGGTCATTCTTTGAATATCTATTTTCTCTTAAATATCAATAATTTAAGAAAGTCATTTTAAACTAATTATCTTCCTCTAAATTTGTTTTTATTTTTAATTGAAAGTAATGAGCACAAATAGTTTCTGCTGGAATATTTTCTAGTATTTTCACTTAAATCATTCCTATATAATTGAAATATTTTCTGATGGCCAAATTTTCTAGGCTTGCATTTCTACCATTTTTTTCTACGAGAAAAAAAAATATCAAAAACAACTTTAGCAAGGAACATTTCCAAAGAGTTATAGAACACCATTGTGAAGTAAAGCCAGGAAGTTGCTTCAGGATTTACCAAACTTGGGATAGTTAATCATTCACAATTTTGGAATCATTTGCAAAGAACAAACCAAACTACCACCAAATTCCTATCACAATCAGGCACACACTTTTAGTCATTCACTTTCCCCCTAATAAGAAGTAGAAAGAAGTCCCTTACCACAGTCCTTGGTATGATCTACAACTACCTCAGTTTAGCAGCCCATTTTATAATGAGTCTTGCTGGATGGAGACATTCTACCCAACAATGGAATTTTTGTGGAGACAAGTGGTTTGGACACTTGTGCTGGTCTGGCAAAACATGAAAGGTAAGTTCAAGAGCAAATGTTACATCTGACCAGCTGACATCTAGGTGAAAAAAAAAAAACTTCACTGCTGCAAAAGGAAGGCAGCTGGAACAGTATGAAAAGAAAGTTTGTTTCCCAGTAAAGGCTACTTATATTTTTCCAGGTCACAAGAGAGACTTTCTATAGATGACAAAAGTTCACTGAGATTGTGACCCAACTGGTTAGTATTAAGAAAGAAGAAAGATGCAGTGCCAGAATAATATTGATTTCTCTCTTGGCACTCAGTTCCTCACAAAGACAAATGCTCCTATTGAAGATGATGGGAGAGGGCCTGCAGAAATCCCTCCTTGGGCCTGTTGGACTTGTCTCTGCGCAATGATAAAAACTGCCTGTTTTGAAATAAAATGGCAAACATTTTGTTTTTTTGAGGGGAGGATGTGGGTGCCTCTACCTGTTGGTGCTCTGAGATCCCTCCCTACGGTGCTCCAGGAGGTATATGGTTCCAGGAGCAAAACTGAGGGTTTCCAAGTACAAAGTCTGCTCTCCAGAGCTTTGAGTTGCCTCTGGGACCTTCACAATAGTTGACACAAAACCAGGCAGAAGTTTCTGATGCTCTGCCTCTATCTGTAGCTGACTTACATATGATTATTATCAATAGCACCAAGGACAAAATATGAGAATCTGAGGGCATCTCAGTGAAGCAATTGGCTTAGTAATGCATGTCTAGTCAAACAAGTACAGTTTTGGTTTTGGTTTTCGGGCCACATCCGCAGAGGCCAGGGCTTACCCCTGGAGGCCCAGACATGGTGCTGGAATTAAACCCAGGTCAGTTGTGTTCCAGCCAAGCGCTCTATCCCCATGTACTACTGTTCTGGC
The DNA here is from genome assembly GCA_004027635.1 of Crocidura indochinensis. Lineage (NCBI taxonomy): Eukaryota > Metazoa > Chordata > Mammalia > Eulipotyphla > Soricidae > Crocidura > Crocidura indochinensis. Next base: position 11,707 of record PVKC010023759.1, read on the forward strand.
CCCCATGTTATTCTTCTGCAGTGCTCTTCAGGAAAGACGCGTCCTTCTTTTATACCAAGACCTTCTAGGCCTCTTGGGAGGAAAAGCCACTACATGTCATTCTGCCGAGAAGCCTCATCTCGGGGCTGATGTTGGCTAAAAGTTTTGGAGAACTCTTAATGGCCCCTGGGTCTTTTAGAACTTTTGTGCCAACAAGGAACTGGAATGCAGCGGGTGGAGACAAAGAAGCTGCATCAGCGCAGAACTTCTAGGTTGCTGACAGCACAGGGAAGATGCTCTGGTCTTTTTTTTCCCCTGGAGTCTCACTTGGCAATGACAAGAGACGTCGGTGCTTTTCAGAGGGGCCAACACAGCGCTCAAGAGTTCTTCAGATAGGAAAGGAAGAAGTCAAGCTCTCACTGATTGCAGATGACATGATACTCTACCCTAAAGACTCTACCAGAAAGCTTCTTAGGCCTGGAGAGACAGCACAGCGGTGTTTGCCTTGCAAGCAGCCGATCCAGGACCAAAGGAGGTTGGTTCGAATCCCAGTGTCCCATAGGGTCCCCCATGCCTGCCAGGAGCTATTTCTGAGCAGATAGCCAGGAGTAACCCCTGAGCACTGCTGGGTGTGGCCCAAAAACCAAAAAGAAAAAAAAAAAAAAGAAACAACAGATGCATATAGCAATGTGGCAAGGTACAAAATAAAAAATAAAGAGTTCTTCAAAGTTCACTGGCACACTTGCTGGGGATTGCATGGTAGAAGAAGTCCTTGCAAGACCTGGACAGCCCTCCCCGGGTCCCCTTTGCTTGTATCACCAGTGAGCACTGGACACAGGGAGTCCCCCAGGCACGACCCTTGAACTCGCACTCGACTCCACAAGGATGCACACGCACACAGGGACGACCAGTCAGTCATGTGCACGGTCACATGCACCGGGGCCACACTCAGCCACCCCGACAGAGGACGTCCGGGTCCGGGCCCCCCGATCTTGCAGCACAAACCCATGCATGCTCCAGCCACACTCCTGCTGCCTGGGGCCTACAAGACCCGACCCGACCGGACCCTCACCTGCCGGGGCGACCCCCGAGGGCGCTCTGGGCTCAGACACCGGCGCGGGGGAGGAAAGCGGCTGGGCCGGGGGCGCCGGGGAGCCCTAGGGGCGTCGGGGGCGCTGCGGGGCGGCGCGGCCGACACCCCGAGCCGCCGCACTCGGTCCGCCGGAGCGGCGGTGAGCGAGCGAGCAAGCCAGCCAGCCTGGCGCTTCCGGGTTCCCGGGGGCGTGGCCACGCCCAGAAAGGGGCGTGGCTACGACGGTCGCCGTGGCGACGGCGCGGCGTGGGGGCGTGGCCAAGCGAGCGGCCGGCTGCGCTTCCGCTTCCGCTTTCTCCCACCGGCCCGGAAGCAGCTTCCGGTCACCTGTCAAACGGGGGCGCGCCGACGCCGAGAGAGCCAGTCTTTTTTATTTTATTTTATTTTATTATTATTATTTTTTTTTTTTTTGGTTTTTGGGCCACACCCGGCTGTGCTCAGGGGTTACTCCTGGCTGTCTGCTCAGAAATAGCTCCTGGCAGGCACGTTGGGGGGGACCCCTATGGGACACCGGGATTCGAACCAACCACCTTTGGTCCTGGATCGGCTGTTTGCAAGGCAAAGGCCGCTGTGCTATCTCTCCGGGTCATGAGGGGGCCTGTCTTAGCTGTCTTAGCTCGCCTGGAAAAAGCCCATGCCCTTTGGTGGAGGAGGGGATGGCTCAGGGCCTCACTCTTGGCTCTGTGCTCAGAGATCTCTCCTGGAGGAGGCTGGGGGGAGGGAATGACTCTATAAGGGGCCAGAGATCGAACCCGGGTTGGCCGCATGCAAGCAAATTATCCCCTCTTTACTCGTAACTCTTGGCCTCCGGCTTGCAGCACAGGCTCTTTGCCACCAAGCTATGACTCGGATTTATTTAGATGCCGTTGTTTGTATTGAGTATCAGATCGCTCTGGGAGGGGTGGGTGGGTGGGAGGGAGAACCATCCAGGGTACCTGATCGAACCCAATCCAGGTCAGCTTGCAGTTATTTGAGGTTGTTATTGATTGTGCTTCATGATTCTAGTCCTCCTAAAAAGTGTCTCCCTGGTATTTGGGAAACTTGTACCCTGTTGAAAGATGTTTGGATTTTGCCCTTATTCAGCAATTATTAGTGGCATTATGATCAAAAGAGAGTCACTCAAATGAATTTCACTCTTAGCATCACCTTAGAAGCTCTGGAACCTTAGATTCCAGCCTAAAGCTTGGACAAATTTTCAGCACATTTCCCAGAGCACCCTGACACATTTGTGCATCCCCCAAGCCCCCACGTCCCAATATCAAGACTATGGAATGGGAACCATGTCACTTATTCCCAACACCATATCCATGTAAAGGGCATGTTTCCAGCGGAGACTTTTTCTTTTTTGGAGGGGTGACATACCTGGTAGTCAGAACTTACTTTTAGAGCTATCACTCCTGGTAGAAATATGTGGTGCCAGGGATCAAAACCAGGTCAGCCATGTATAAGGCAAGCACCCTACCCACTGTATTTTCATTTCAAACCCTCCATAAATGACTTTTAACTCTAGAGTTTCCCCTTCAAATCCCTGGAATAATTTAATGAATAAGTCAATTGTCAAATTATTAATTGGATGTAAAAGCTATTGTGGGCACTCATTGCCTTATATATGTCTTCCCAGTGGTCTGAGAGATCTAAGTGGAGCAAAGGGAATTCAATGTCTTAGGACATGATTCAGTTTTACTAGGTACTAAATGTGCATTGAATGAATAAATGAATTAGTGAGTGCATAACTAGGTCTATCCACATGTTCCTAGAACAATTTTCTTAGACAATTTTCACTTTAGAAAATTTTAACTTGGCTGTATCAACAATATCAACTATGTAGCAGTTATCTACATTTGTATTTTTTTTTGAGTAGGGTAGGACTTTGAAGCCGTCCTCAGGGGCTGCTTCCAGCAAATTGGTTCAATGCTAGGATTTAAGAATGTGGTTCTCGGGCCGAGAGATAGCATGGATGTAGGGCATTTGCCTTGCATGCAAAAGGATGGTGGTTCAATTCCTGGCATCCCATATGATCCCCTGAGTCTGCCAGGAGCGATTTCTGAATGTAGAGCCAGGAGTAACCCCTGAGCACTGTCAGATGTGACCCCAAAACAAACAAAAAACGGGCCTGGAGAGATGGCGCAGTGGCGTTTGCCTTGCAAGCAGCCGACCCAGGACCAAAGGTGGTTGGTTCGAATCCCGGTGTCCCATATGGTCCCCCGTGCCTGCCGGGAGTTATTTCTGAGCAGACAGCCAGGAGTAACCCCTGAGCACCACCGGGTGTGACCCAAAAAAATAAAAAACAAACAAACAAATAAAGAATACCATTCTGTTTTGCAACTCGTTGTGCTGGGGATGGAATTGGGGGTTCCTGGGTGCACCTAGCAGTGCTTGGAACTTCTAGGACTACACAGAGGTACTGCAACTTGCAGTGCTAGAGATGGGACCAGGTCCTAAAATATATGTGTACTTTTATTCTAGTGCACAAAAGCAAACCCCAACAATGAGTGCTTTATTTCCCCATGTTCTCTGGATCCTCAGTTGTTCCTTAACATATGACAAGCACATTACCCTCCCTAATTGGAACAAGGAACATTTCATATCTGTACATTACAGCTGGTGTTTAATGCACAGATGCAGGGAACTAACTTTTGACCCAGGGCTTTCAGAGTGAGATAGACTTGGTGGAGATGTTGTGGGTGTTTGCAGCTGTCATGGTTGGGGTCTGCCGATGGTTCCCACAGTGCCAATCCCTGTGGGAGAACCTCATATAAAACACAGGAATGTGTAGCAAATCCTCTGAGCACCAGGCAGAGTAAACAGATGACAGCTGACTCTCAGAACAACTCAAACCTGAGATCTAACCCATAGACCAGGGGTAGCAAATACACTACTCTCGAGCCGCATGCGGCTCCCGGCCAAAATTAATGTGGCTCTTTGCCTCTTATCATGATTTTGTATACTGTGGCTTTGTCAAGTTTGGATTTTGTTCTGCTGCTTCTGAGGAGGGACCTCTGAGGAGAGACTCCCTAGCGTGTAGTGAGCCCCCAGGTTGTGTCCTCCCATCTCCCATCCCTCAGAAACAACTGCACGGGCCAGCGAGTGGGGAGTGGGGGACCCGTGGGTCACATGTTGTGTCACATCTTGCCGTTAGTTCTTAGTGTGTAGGACGCAGCACACCCTCACCATCACTGCAGGATTTTGACCCTCACTCAAAATGGCAAAAATGCAATATGTGTTTAATAGATTATTATTAAAATTAGATACTTTTGTGTGAGTGTTTGCCTCTTTTGGCAGATCACGGCGTGGTGTGGCTCTCTGACTCTCACAGTTGAAATTTTTGGCTCTTGATGTCGAACTTGTTCGCAACCCCTGATCTTCTGTGATGGCTGCTGGGGTCTCCTCCATAAGTTTCTGAGGGTCGGGGGCAGTGGTCTGGCATAAAGCACCTTTGGTAGAGGAAATATAGTAGATATCAACATCTGAGACACTGCCCAGAGTCTTCAGCTCTCTCCCCTTCATTGCTTGCTTCTGTCCTGCCTGATGGGGCCTCAGCCACCATAAATGGTAGGTGAATGAGGACAGGGGATGCACTGGCAGAACCTATGTCAATTGGGAGCATATCTACTACCTTTTACTGACATTCTGCCAGGTCCAGATATATTAGCAGCTTTTGGTTCCGTCGCTCCTTTCACAACATCAAATTCCACAGTCTCCCACCTCCAACAGTATACAGAAGCTTGCTGGGATTGTTGCTCTTTAGTGCTGTTTAGTGAATAAAGACATCTTCTTTGATGTCATTTCTGTTGATAAATTCATAACCATTCCAGACATTGAACCATTTGACAGCGCCCAGGACTTGGATTACCAGCACTGGCTTGTCTACCTGATTCAGTGCTTGGAGCACGAAGGTATCTCAGAAACCATTTGGGATGCTGGGGATCAAACCTGGGTTGGCTGCATGAAAGGTAAACACCTTACCTGCTGTACTATTGCTCCAGTCCCTGGAGAAGACAGGTGTGTGTGTGAGTGTGTATGTCTTGTGTGTGTTTAAATAATTAAATCACTGAGATATAGAGTAAAAAAGTTGTTGATAGGGGCCTGGGAGATAGCATGGAGGTAAGGCGTTTGCCTTTCATGCAAAAGGTCATCGGTTCGAATCCCGGTGCCCCATATGGTCCCCCGTGCCTGCCAGGAGCAATTTCTGAGCATGGAGCCAGGAGTAACCCCTGAGCACTGCTGGGTGTGACCCAAAAACCAAAAAAAAAAAAAGTTGTTGATAATTGAGCTTCAGTCATACAATGTTCCAACATTTATCCCTTCACTAGTGTTCATTTCCTGCCACCAATTTCTCTAGTTACCCTCAAGAGAAG
>PVKC010023760.1:0-17152 GCA_004027635.1 Crocidura indochinensis
TTTTTTTTTTTTTTTTTTTTTTTTGGTTTTTAGGTCATACCCAGCAGCGCTCAGGGGCTGCTTCTGACTCTATGCTCAGAAATCGCTCCTGGCACGCTCGGGGCACCATATGGGATGCCGGGATTCGAACCATCGACCTGCATGCAAGGCAAACGCCTTATCTCCAAGATATCTCTCCAGCCCAAAATTACTTTTATTTTTTAATTTTGAAAAGGCTTTTTTTCCCCCATGTCATTTTACAATAACTGGAAAGATTAAGCAGTCCCAGAAACTTATTCAACAAAATGCAACAACTTGGGGTCGGAGAAATAGCATGGAGGTAAGGCGTTTGCCTTTCATGCAGAAAGTTATTGGTTCAAATCACGGCATCCCATATGGTCCCCAGAATCTGCCAGAAGCGATTTCTGAGCATAGACCCAGGAATAACCCCTGAGCGCTGCTGGGTGTGACCCCCAAAAAATGCAACAACTTAAAACAATATAAATATATGCATGTATTCATGTATGCCTGTGTAGGTGTACATACATGCACACAATACACACACATACAAATATATATGTGATATATATATCAATTCTTGGTATTCTGAGACCCAAAAACTGTACATAGAAAAACATATATAGGAACAATTTAAATGTTACTAAAAAAATAAGTCATCAATTTATACTCATTTTTTTGAAATTGAAAAATACAACTTAATGCTCATAATTAAAATAGTATAAATTTAAATACTTGTTTAATTTTCCTATATACACATACAACATATAATTCAATGTTTATAATTCTTGGGGCCAGAACAATAGCACAGCAGATAAGTTTCAATCCCAATCATCCCTTATGGTGCCTGAGCCTCCCAAGAGTAATTCTAAGCACAGAGACAGGAGTAACCCCTGAGCGCCATCAAATGGGACCCAAAAACAAACAAGCAAACAAACAAAAGGTGATTACAATTCTAATTGAATTAAAAATAATACCAGGGGAAAATGTATCATATTTGAAGTGCTATTTAGGTTCACTAAGGGTGCATAGAGCCCAATAATATTTGCTAAATGGAAACATGTGAAAGAACCAATGTTAATACTGTAATCACAAAGATTCGATTTTATAGCTGCTTAAGAGGGTCCAATCAATCAATTGAGAGGCAAACTAAGGTGCTTGATTGACAATAACCTGCAAGTTGAAAGATAGTGAACTCATGTTCTACAGAACTATCTTGTCCAATGCATTGAAAGAAGCAGTTTTCATAGCAATCAAAATAAAGAATTACATTTTTCTGAAAGGGCAGGTGGTACATTGGTGGGTACCCAAGTGGTCTGAGTGAAAAATCAGTCTCTCTGTAGGCAGGTCCCCTACACTCCTCTGTATCTATAAATCTAACCCACGATTTTTGATGAAGAGTCTGCCCACTTTTCCTTAAGGAGAAGCTAAATCTGGCATCATCTACAGACCCAGAGGTCACAAATATTTAAATTCTCTCACTTTGAATTCAGCTTTTAATATCTCTAGGATGGTTTCAATATGATTGAATGTCGAAACACAGAAGAACCTAGGACTGTTATCTGGTTATTTTCTTGTTCTCCTGTTTCCTTACCCTTTCATTCATACTATGAAAATCTTACTCAGCCTGAGACAACACTGCAAAGTGTACTTCCTTTAAAAAAGACTGAAGTAGAGCATCACTTGTTGAACTATGTGTCCCCCCTCCCCAGGCACTGGGGAAAAGAAATGAAGAAAACAAAGTGGGAACAAGCTCTGGTAGAGAGAACCATGCATGTAATGCAACAGGAAGCAAAACACAACCCAACTTTCTTGTGTTATACTTTTTCTAACATCTATCCATTATCTGTGGACAATCTATTAGTTCTGAATCTATTAGTCTCTTTACTAATAATTTAGAAACCTGGACATTTGATATGAGAGAGAACTGCAATCATAGAAAGATAATCCTGTCTCTGATCTGGAATGAATTGAACTGAATTAATACTGGCCCATAGTGGCATTCCAGTGAAGACAAGACTTTCTGCTCCATAAGTATTGTACCTTAATGTATGGAACAATATAAATCTGCACCGCACTAAGATTGCTAGATTTAATCAAAAAATATGATTGGTCTGAAGTTGCAAAGAGCAATTTCTTTTGTAAAAAAAAATTCTACCCACTGAGTGGGAGAAACTATTCACCCAATACCCATCAGATAAGGGGTTAATCTCCAAAATATACAAGGCACTGACAGAACTTCACAAGAAAAAAACATCTAGTCCCTTTCTGGGTTATGTAAACATCTAGGGGCCCAGCATACCTACATTGTGAGACTAATTGAAACTGTCTGAACTGATCGCAGTAGCTGTGGAGACCAAGGCCAAACATCTAGCTAATGAAATCTTAAATTTGCCTTTTTTTTGCACCTAAAATAGTTCTGCTTCAAAGATAACAATCTCACATTCATCTTCTTGTTCTGACAAAATGTTAGAAATTCTATTTTATTTAAACGTAAATATCCCCTTTTTCCTTTTTTTTTCAGGGGGGTGGCTAAAGTACCTTTGGTTAACTAAACTCTAAAAATCTTTAAGTTATTTTTCTTTCTTTTTTGGAGCATTGAAATTTTATTTGGAAGCAAAAGAGTCATGATAGCAAAATGACCTGATGACTATACTCACAAGTGGGAAAAAAATAAAAATTGAGAAACTAAGAGGTTTAATAATTATTCTGTTTATAGTTCAGAAGAAAGTATCTCAATATAAAATTATTTCTAAATGTAGTTTTTTGAAATGAAGAATCTGTTGAAGCATTCATGTTTTATCACATTATATCTTTAAATAGTAAGGATTTGTTTTGATTATATTCTCTGAAAAAATATACCTGCAAAAAAAGTCCTTGGAGAAAAATTATCTCTAGGTTCAGGATAATGGAGAGTAACTAACCCTCAGCTAGGATACAATTCCAGGAACACAGGAATAGGGTTATTCCTACCTTACATAGGTGAATAACACTGACTCCTTTTTCAATAATATATACCAATGATTTCAACATTGTAGGTTTGTATTTGCATCATCTCGAGCTCACTCCTTTCCTTCAAGCACCTTTTTGGTCAGTGGTTCTCAAACTATGGCCCGCAGGCCACATATTGTATTTGTTCCCATTTTGTTTCTTCACTTCAAAATAAGATATATGCAGTGTGCATAGGAATTTGTTCATAGTTTTTGTTCTTACTATAGTCCAGCACTCCTACAGTCTGAGGGACAGTAAGATGGCCCCTTGTTTAAAAAGTTTGAGGACCACTGTAATGTCCATTAATTGAAGCTCTGAAGATTGTGCTCATTTGACATTGTTTCATCAGGGTATACTCAAACCAATACCGTAATATAAAATGATTCGGTAGCCCATAGTGAGCTGTAGATCACCTGTTTGTGAAATCATAAGATAATTGGAAGCCCATTATAAAAGACACTATAAAATACTCTGTAAAAACTTGATAAAAATAGACTGAGATACTTCCTGAGAGGTTTTTGGGTTAGCCCAGTCGAGAAAGAGAAGTAGCTACATCTATCCTCAAGTATCTGAACAAAAACCACACAGGAAGTGTCAAGGGGCTCATTTACCATACACGTCCAGGTTGGGAGATCCCTTCAGAGTTTCTTTCCTTGTTCCCATGCAAGCCCAAGGAATAAAGTAAAAGATCATTTCTTAATAACATAGATCCAAGAATTTATCTTTCAATCCTTGATTTACATAAATTTGATCTCTTGGGGCCTAAGAGATAGGGCCAAATATAAAAGTGTTAGTCTTGTGTATTCTGGTAGGGTCACAGTACCACATACTGGTCCCCATAATTACCAGCAGAAGTAAGCCCTGAGCATCTCTGAGTGTGGTTAAAAATAAAAGCAAGCAAACAAAATAATAAAAGTTGGCCTCTTGAATTTTCAGTATGCTATATAACATTCACCTGGGATTCTAAAACTGTTCTTTGTGCCTATCATCATACTAGAACACTGGTTCTCAAAGAAAGGGAGGAGAGGGAATCTCATAAAATCCATACTAGAAAAATTCATCTCAGCATCATAATTTAAATGTTATAGACTCATCCAAGTCACATTTTAATAATAATGTTCTATATAACATTACCTAATTCAAGTATGCTCTTTTCCAACTTCACACCTAGTAGTTTCTCCTCCCATTTCTATATTTGTTTGGTTTCCTTAAATTCCATATATCAGTAAAATTACAATTTTATCTTTCTTCATTTGATTTATTTCACTTAATATCAACTCTTTATAGTTCATTCATGTTATCACAAAATGGCAAGATCTTATCCTTTTTTTTAATGCCATGTTTCTGAGTACAGTCAGGTGTGGCACCAAAGCCCTGTTCTACTGTGTGTGTTTGTATATTTATATGTGGCCTCAAAGCCCTGTTCCACTGTGTTGTGTGTGTATAATATATATACATATATAATATATGCATACACATACATCTCATATTCTTGTTTTGTTTGACTTAAGTTTCAAGGCCACATTCCTGACCCCATACTCAGAAGTGACCAAAGAATGTGCTCAGGAGACTCTGCAATGCTAGAGATCCAATCCAACTAGTGTTGGTCATATGCGAACAAGTGCCTATCTCTCTGATACCATCTCTCCAGCCCTGGATTCTTTAGCCAATCACCTATTCATTTACATTACTTCTTTATCTAAGTTTTTTTGAGTCTAAGTCTTATTTTTCAATAACTATTATATTTCCTATACATCAACTACTTTAAAAAATAATTCCTAAGCTTTTATATTTTTCTTGGTTTATATTTAATTATTTCAGTGCTGTTGGACGTAAGACTCTTGTTCAATATTAAGCAATTCAAATAATATTGAAGAAAAAAGCTAAGTGTCTAGTATTTTGTAGATAAATCTTAGATTCTGAAGATAGATTTCTAAAAGTAGAATTATAAGAAACAGTAAACATAAAAATGAAAGCATTAACTCAAAAGTTACTGCCATTTTAAGACAAAAACTGTACTGTGTAATTGTTTGATTAAATTAAAATAGCAATTCATGGTATTATTTTATTGTTGCTATATTTCTCTATTTTTACCAATAAGACCTTTTGAAAGGCATTTAAGCTCCTCTTTGACTTTTCACTTAATTTTGTAGTTTAGGTCATATGTAACTTTGCTTAATCAAAAATAATGCCACTGTGTCAGATAAAAGTTGTTTATTCTGCTAGTAAAAGTACAAACTGGCATAGTGTCAAAGGCTAGATGTATATCTAAAGGTAACAAAGGTACTGGCAGACATTTATGGTTTTGATATACAAAATGATATACATTTCCCAGTGAGCCTTCTCAATCCTATTTTCAAATTTGTCATGAATTTGTAGCTTGGCTTGTGTTGTTGCGCCATCTGGCGGCCTTCATGCAAAATTACAAAATCAGAAATAAAATAGCTTGAAATTCCAAGAAAGAAATCAGAGGCACACTTGATGTTTTGTGTCCTGTGGTTAGATAATGGAATTTCTGGGTGGCAAAATGTTCACTCAAAAGTATATAATAACATTGTTATTATTATTATTATTATTATTATTATCATTTTATTATATTATTTATTGCATTCCTCATCACAACAGCTAGGATATGTCAACCTATCAGTGTCCAACATCAAATGAGTAGATCATCACTACAAGTGAATCTACCTAATTATTTGAACACCTCAAACACATCTACACAAACTAACAAGCACAAAATTACTACAAAAACATATTACTCTTAAAATAGAATGATACTGGGGCCGGAGTGGTGGCACAAGCGGTAAGGCCTTGCCCGCATTAGCTTAGGACAGACCACGGTTCGATCCCCTAGCATTTCATATGATTCCCCAAGCCAAGAGCAATTTCTGAGCACCATAGCCAGGAGTAATCCCTGCGTATAACTGGTTGTGGCCCAAAAACCAAAAGAAAAAAAAATAGAACAATACTTTTTAAAGTTTATTTTGTTTGCTATTTCTTTTCTTTTTACTCTGTTTAAAGGAAATGCATCATATAGTTGACACAGTTAAACATAATAAATTTGTTTCTTTTGGGGGGCAGTTGGGCCACACCCGGTGACACTCAGGTGTTACTCCTGGCTATGCGCTCAGAAGTTGCTCCTGGCTTGAGGGACCATATGGGAAACCGGGGGATCAAATCGCGGTCCTTCCTAGGCTAGCACAGGCAAGGCAGGCACCTTACCTCCAGCGCCACCGCCCGGCATAAATTTGTTTAAATTTGTTACCAGATAAATGAGCAAAGTTGTTTTATTTTTCTTTTTGTTTTTTTTTTTGGGGGGGGTTTTGGGGTCACACCTGGCAGTGCTCAGGGGTTACTCCTGGGTCCATGCTCAGAAATTGCTCCTGGCAGGCACGGGGGACCATATGGGGCACCGGGATTCGAACTGATGACCTTTTGCATGAAAGGCAAACACCTTACCTCCATGCTATCTCCCGGGCCCCAGCAAAGTTATTTTTAAAAGAATAGGAAGAAAAAGGATAAAGAAAGAGAAGAGATTTTTAAAAAGAAAAAGTAATAAGAACATTTGTGAAAATTATCTTATCTCCAATGATGTCATTAATACAGTGCCAGAAGGGTTAGTAAATTTTTATTTTCTATAACTTTGATTGTAACTACACTGTTCAACAGCTGTGTGTTTCTGTGCCCTTTGATACTTTCCCAGACATGCAGATACTTTCCCAGACTAAACCAAAAGGCCAACCAATTGAGGAAGTAATTTAACAGAACTGATTTTTAGTCAGAGCTTTCATTTTCCCACAGTGTTTGAACTTAAGTTTAAGGTCAGTATTTAGTTCTTGTTTTGAGATTATTATATATCGATGTGTCCTTTGAATTGTGAATGTTCACCGTATTATTGAAACTTGGGGCCATTTAGAAAATCTATACCCAGAAATCAAAGGTACTTGACTAAATCATTATCTTAAGCATCACAATGAATACTCTTTTCCCTTTTTATACTTCTTTTATCTATATGATCATCCTACTTTTGATTCTGCTTTTTCTTGTCTACTTGGCTTAGAATTCTCCATTTTCCTTTCTTATACAATTAAAACAATTATCTCTTCACATTTTGTAACTATATATATTTTGTAAGAGGGAAGAAATTCATAGTTACAAAACATATCAACTTACTTAGATACATTTTTTAAATTAATCTAGCATAATTTCTGTTCAGATCAAAACTACTAGTGTCTACAAACTCTTTGCTTTTAGGTCTCATTATAAACCTAATAATCATTATAAACCTAAATCTTATATAAAATTATCTTAATTAACTATTATTATTAATTGCTTACATCACAACTAACCAAATAAAAATTCCCCTCAATTTACTTAAATGTATCATCTTAAATATTTCACTTTTTGCTGATAATAATATATTTCTGCTTCAACATTAATTTTTTTCCTTCAGACATAAAGTCTTCTAAATTCCAGAGGCTTATTTTATTTTTTCTCTTTTTTAAAATTTGTAATGACTCCCCCTTGATCTAATTAAAATTTTCTTCTTATCTGGCCTCTGATCACTTTTCTCTTTTTTTTGTATCTTTTAATCACTTTTCTATCTTCATTTTTTGTCACTATCTTCATTAATCATAACCTCCTCCCACACCTGCCTTTTTGCATATCCCAACTGCAACAAGAGGAACTTGATCATAATTTCTCTCTTTCTGTGTAATGGAAGAAACATTAAAGTACACAACAAAAATACAATGTGTACTTGGTAGCACTTGCCCCTAGCACCACCACACTTAAAGCATAGTTGATCTTATATAAACTATTTTTCTCTTTAAATTTTTTGGGGGGAACCACTCCTGCTGGTGCTCCAAAGTTACTCCTAGCTCCGAGCTCAGGAATTATTTCCAGAGGAATGGAAGGGACCATGTAGGATACCAGGGAACTAAACCCAGGTTGGCCCCATGTAAGGTAAGTGCCCTACCCTCCTGTGCTATTGCTCTGGTTCTATAAACAATTATTAATTAAAGGAATAGTATTAGTATGTTAGGCCAGATGGAAGAAATTAATATATAAGGTGAAGGGCAACAGAGTTTCAAGGAAAGAAAATGTTAATTACCGACATTAAAACAAAATTAGAGGAGCATAAATTATTAGAGATTGTAGATGGTGCCAGTGATATCAGATTCCGGGCCAGTAGAACATTTATAAATTCAAACCGTTGTGAGCCACTTCAGGTAGATAACTTGATTTATTTTAGGTGGGAGTGAGATATTTATAATGTGCCTCAATCAATCAAGTTAGGGGAAAATGTGTTTAGAGGATTAGCAGGGTGGGTGCTCTGTGTATTGGGGATTAGGGGAAAGCAGGGTGTGTGCTCTGTGTATTTAGCTACAGGAGACAGTTGTGCAGTGATATGGACTCTGCCCTAAAAAAGACATGGAAAGAGACAAGATGTAGGAAAAATGAAATCATGCGGTTCACTGTAACATGGATGGAATTGGAGGTGGGGCATCATGTTAAGTAAAATAAATCATATGAAGAAGGACAGATACCAATACCGAATAATTTTACCCATCAGTGGTATACTGAGAAACAAAACATGGAGTACATAGTACCAAACAATGACAAACTCTTGTTCATACATTACAAAACTTAGATTACCAAACAATGGGAAGAAGGGGAGGGTGAGGATGAAGTGGTGATGTAAAAGAATATTTGGTGTCATGCTGTAACTTTGTACATCAATATCATAACCCTAACACTCTTATAACCAGGTTACCTAAACTATAAAAAATTATTTTTTTGAGAAAACTATATCAGGGGCTGTAGTGAAAACGTGAAGGGTAAGGCATTTGCCTTGCATGCAGCAGCTGTCCCTAGTTCAATCTCCAGCATTCTATATAGTCCCCCAAGCCTACCAGAAGTGATTCCTAAGTGCAGATCCAGCAGTAACCCTTGACTACTGCTGGGAGTGACAAAAAAAAAAAAAAAAGAAATGAGAACTACTTCATGGAAATCTGCTGTCTTTCTATATTTTATTCTCAAAGTGCCCACAGGTTATGTCTGCCCTTTTAATTGTAACCTAACAAAATTTTATTATTAATATCTGCAATTTATTTAAGTGATAGACAAAAAATGACTTCCTCTAATATCTGAAATAAATGACAAGAGTACACAATATTTAATAAATCATCCAAGTGAAAAAAAACATGATTCATGTAAGCAGTTCTAATGCCACTGACAACACAGTATTTTATTTCATTTTATAGCTGTTATAAATATAAAAGCAAAAATAATTGTAAATTGGATGTTTATATATGCTAAGTAAGTATTTCCTCCTAGCATTTGATGCTAGAAACTATCCAAAGTCAAGCTCTTTTCTTTCATTTGGCCCTAGAAATGGATCAAGACCCAAATATTACTGCACAAGGCATTAACAAAATTTTATGCAATCAATGCATATACCTAAATAACAAAACACTTTTATTCAAACAAACATCAATTCTCTGTCAAATAAAACAAGATGTACTTTTGTGTCTTTTCTGAACCATAATATATTTGTAAGTGGTGGAAAGAAATGACAACATTTTGTTGAGGGGTTAGACTCAGATGTGTGAATAGGGTTATTGAGTCTTCTCCTTTAAAGAGATATATTTTTGAATATCAGGTACAAGAAAAATATTTTGATTCATAATAAATAAAAATACTATCAAAGCAGATAAAGTCTGTGGCTGACTACTGTAAATAAATCTTTCCACCCCAATCTCGAGGATTGGGATTGTGGATCTGGAAAAAAGGCCACTGCAGGAAATAGTCCAAACCAGGCTGGAGGGATGAAACAGGTCCAGGGATCTTTCCACCATGAAAAACGGAGATATGCCTGAACCACAGTCTTTATTGGGAAGAACAGGAACACTCCCATAGGTGGAGATCAGATTGGGATAAAGAGCCTCTCCAGAGGTTCTTCCCATCCAGCCAGGATAAATATACATAAAGAAGAAGCCATCTTTGTTTAGGGTGAAACCAGACTACTTTAGCAAAAAATCAAATACATGAATTATCTTTCCCTAAAGTTGTTCAAATGTGGCAGATAGCTAGTTGGCAAGGGAATTATATAGGAAAATTTGCAAAATGATGATACTATGGGACACAGAAGGGTCTATACAAACCTGTAGTTTTAGGAGTCTGTGAAAATAGATGTTTACCATAAACATCTTTAGTATCAGAAATTATGGGTTGCATAATTTTCCTTTTGTCGTCTGTGAAATACTCTCAATAATTTCTAGAGAACAGAGAGTAGATACAGGAATGGTTCAAAACACAACAGCAAATAAATCCCACACAACACATGAAAATTCATCAATAAGATCTCTTTGAGCAGATTTTCTTATACCACCATGAGAAACTCTTGAAAGAATCTTCTTGAAGGAAGTTCATATGGAAATATCCCACTATCTGTCATCTTCTATCATTAAAAAAAGGAAAAGCATTAGATGCTATGATAAAATGTTATTATTTTAAAGATTTATTTATTAATAAATAAATAAATAAATAGTATTATTTATTTCCTCTTACTATGTTAAGTTAAAATTTTTCAATTATATTAAAAATTATAAGTTGTTTGTGAAAGTAGAACTCTTAAGAAAAACAGGCTGACTTTAAATTTGACGGTCTTTAATTTAAGACAAAGCCATGTATGAAAATAATTTTAAGGGGCCCCAGGAGATAGCATGGAGGTAAGCGTTTGCCTTTCATGCAAAAGGTCATCGGTTTGGGCCCCGGGAGATAGCATGGAGGTGGGGCATTTGCCTTTCATGAAAAAGGTCATCGGTTCGAATTGTGGTGCCCCATATGGTCCCCCGTGCCTGCCAGGAGCAATTTCTGAGCATGGAGCCAGGAGTAACCCCTGAGCACTGCCGGGTGTGACCCAAAAACCAAAAACAAAAAAAGAAAAATAATTTTAAAACTTTTTTTAAATGTAAAAACAAAAGAACCATCACAATGTCATAATACAATGATAAACACACCCAATTTCAAAAAAAAAATTTGGTAATGGATTTTGGGCCACAATCAGTAATGCTCAGGAGTTCTTCCAGCTGGTTAGAGGACTGTGTGGAATGTAGGGAGTGAGCCCCATGTTAACTATGTGCAAAGTAACCCTACCACTGTGCTATCACTTTGGCCCTAATTATTTTAAGGATAAAACATAAAGAATAGAAATGAAGAATATGAAAACTGGTTTTTAGTAGGAAATTTTCCATGGAGGATACTGAAGCAGGGTTGGAAGAACGTGGAAAAAGCACAATGGTGGAGTGACGTGATCTCCTAGCAGTAGGTGCTGTAAGATAATAAAAAGGGTTATACATGAACACTATCAGTAAAGTACTATAACCACATGCCAAAAATTTATTTTAAAAGTTCCTGTTATGGGGCCGGAGAGATAAGATAGCATGGAGGTAAAGCGTTTGCCTTGCATGCAGAAGGTTGGTGGTTCAAATCCTGGCATCCCATATGGTCCCCCAAGCCTGCCAGGAGAGATTTCTGAGCATAGAGCCAGGAGTATCCCCTGAGTGCTGCCGGATGTGACCCTTGAAACAAAAAAAGTTCCTGTCATAAAGGCAAACTTGTAAGTGCAAGTAAAACTAGAGACATTGTGAAGTGGACACTGATGAAAGAAATGGTGTTGGATTATTTCATATGCCTAAAATTTAATTATGAATAACTTTATGATTCACGGAAACTAAAAATATTCTTTTTAAGGAAGATGGCATAAGACTGGACAGAAATTTTATGAAAGAATATATTTAAATGGTATATAAAAATCAAAGACAGACAAAATTATTAGTCTTTAAGGAAATGCAAATTTAAAATTACAATGAGTTAACAGACATTTATGGACACATACGTAAATACACACACACACACACACACACACACACACACACACACACACACACACACATCCCCATAAGGTTAAAGTTTACAAACTAGAAAATTTAAGTACTGAAATGATATGGAGCAACTGGTATTCTCATTCTTGCTTCTTGAAAGTAAAATTTATAAAATCATACTGAAAACCATTCTAAAAATTAATCATAAAATTAAATGCACTTTCATAAGAATCATCAACAAGCTGTTCAATAAAAAATAAATCAAAACACATGTCACTTGCATTTAAATGCTCATAGCAGGTTTATTCATAATTATTAAAAACTTGAAATATAACGAATATACATAGATAAATGAAATTGGGATATATCAGTATAACAGAATGTTAATAAATAGCAAAAACAGGGAACCAGGGAAAGAGTCCAACAAATAGAGTATTTGGCATGCACGAGACCATACCACATTTGATCCCTGTTACCTCAGGCACCACCAAGCGTAATTCTTGAGTACAGACTAAACAGCACTAAGTTTGGCTCAAAAACTGCAAAGAAAAAAAATGAACAACTAATACAAGAAAAACATGAATGTCTTACAAAAATTATACTGAGCAAAAGTAGCATATACATAACAAAAGAACTTCTCTAATACACAAAATTATAGTGATCAAAAATATACCACTAGTTGCCTGAGACCAGGTGAGTGAGAGGACAGTGGGAGTGATGAGAATGCCTTATATCTTAATATGACAATGACTATGTTTGTTAAAAACCCATGAATATCTATCAACTGTTAAAACCCATAAACTAGATAGTTGCATCGCTTTTTGCATGCAGAGTATACTAAATAAGGTTGGAGGGTTTTATTTGTTTATTGTTTGGGTATATGGGGGAGGAGATGAGGATTTGGAGCTATAACCTGCAGCTTTTCGGACTTATTACTCTTTGGCTCTTTGCTGAGAAATCACTCTTAGTGGTGCTCAGGGGCTATATGTGGATGCGGAAATCGAACTGGGCCAACAGTATGTAAAGTGTTACCTCTGTAACATACATTCTCAGAGTTGGGGCAGGGTAACGTAAATTCCCCTTTCTCTGTGAAACCACAATAGACTCAGCACCATGCCCTATACAACCTCAGACAGAAACAGCCCAGTTCCATGATGGAGCTCAAAAAATATGAGCTGAACCTTCTCAAGTGGGGTCAGCCTACAGGCTGAAAATTCTGGGATACTTTTGGAGTAGGGACGAGCCACGCCCTACACGCAACCACATACCCTGACTCAAGAAAACCCACAAGCTTCCACCCACACCCATCATCGTCCTGGCAGAAAATGGCCGGGCTCCAAAAGAAAATTATAGTTGCTGATACTTCCCAGGCAGTCTGGTCCTGGCTGCTACCTCTATTGCAGTCTCAGAATGTGTAAAGGCGAACTCCCCTTTCCGTGTGAAACCACAGCAGACCAGAGACGCAATTTATACCTTCTGAGAGAAATTCAGTTTGAATTCCACAATTCAACCTTTTCAAACTCTCAAGTCACCAAATTTGTTTTAGATTTCTAAATTCTGTACCACAATGATGAAAGCAGCCATGCGACACTTCAAAATGTCATCATACTGTCAACCCATGATATCACAGAAAACCTGATAGGAAAGTTATATAGAAATCTACCAACCTAGAGGCCACAGTGATAGTACAGCGGGTAGGGCACCTGCCTTGCACAGGGTCGACCAGGGTTCGATCCCAGCATCCCATATGGTCTTCCAAGCCTGCCAGTCGCAATTTCTGAGTGCAGATCCAGGAGTAATCCCTGAGTGATGCCAGGTGTGCCCCCTCCCAAAAAATAAAAGAAATCTACCAACCTCAATGAGTCTGAACATAACACAGAAGGTTCAACTTGCACCAACTATAACCTGGTAAACCCTTAGACACCGACTTCAGTAACACCCAGAAGAGATGTAACAACAATTTCAATTGACCTGTTTATTTAAGTTTTAATAATTCCATTTGACTTTGAACTGTAACAAACAATATGAGGTAAATTTATGCCTACATAGAGACAAGCTAGGGTGGTGGGTAGGAAGATCACACTGGTAGTGGGTTGGTGTTTAACCTTTAATGCCTGAAATGACTATATTGTGAACAACTTGGCAAATCACAGTGTTAAAATAAAAATTTTAAAAAATAGTGTATAAATTCTATAGTAATTTTTTAAAAAATGTATGTGAGCAGTGTGCCTTACCCTCTGTACTCTTTCTCCAGACATTCAATAATACTAGCTTTTAAATATCAAGGTCAAGAATAAGGTTCCAAGAATAAAGGGCATTAAAGAAACCTCACCACTAGTCACATGACCCTGAACATGATGGAAAAACACCTGCAAATGACATGATTGTAACAGTTGGTAAAATTTGAATATCATTGTACCATCTCAGTGCTAAGCCTTTTGACTTTTATCATTGTACTTACTATGCCTATACAAGACAAAGTCCTGTTATAAAATATTTAGAAAAAATGAACATAATGCTTCAAATTATTAAAAGCTATTACAAGGAGTAGGGAGTTATAAAAAAGCACAAGTAGAACAATATACAAATATATGGTAATTTGGGTGTGGTAACTTAGATGGTAATATATATAAAACCTATATGGTAATAAGTTATAAGAGGGAAAAATCCCTATTACTGTTTTTTCAACTATTTGGTAAATTTGTTGTTATTGCGGAGCTATTTTGGGGGGTGGGGAGAGACCACACCCGGTGGCACTCAGGGATTACTTCTGGCTCTGCACTCAGAAATCACTCCTAGCTCAAGGGACCATATGGGATGCTGGGAATCAAGCCCAGGTTCATCCCTGGTCGACCACATGCAAGGCAAATGCCCTACCACTGTGTTATCACTTAGGTCCCATTGTGAAACTATCGTACCCAGCAATGCCCAGGGGCTATTCTTAGCTCTGTACTCAGGAGTCTCACACCAGGGAATCAGGAACTGATATTAGCTGCATACAGGTAAGCACTTTGACCCCTACAGCACATCTACAGCTCCTAAAACATTTCTTTTTTTTTTCTTTTTTTGGTTTTTGGGTCACACCCGGCAGTGCTCAGGGGTTACTCCTGGCTCCATGCTCAGAAATTGCTCCTGGCAGGCACGGGGGACCATATGGGGCACCAGGATTCAAACCGATGACCTTTTGCATGAAAGGCAAATGCCTTACCTCCATGCTATCTCCCGGGCCCCTCCTAAAACATTTCTAAAATAATAAGCATCAGATAGGAGAGACAGATCACTTTGCTTAGTTCTTATTTTACTTATCTCTCAAAGGCAATATTATTGAAATGAGTTATCCTATTAATAGAAAAAGCTCAGGTGATTTATCAGAATTCTCAATTCCACTGTGAGTGGGTACAGAAAAGCTAAAGAATAATTCTTCCTGTTCATTAAAGAGTGAGGATAACTGTTCTGCAAAGTGAAAATCTGTCCCTACTGCCTCAAGAACTAAGAAAACATCTGAGGAATGAAGTGATATATAGAGTTCAATTCCTGGCATCATATATGGTCTCCCAAGCAACCAGGAGTAATACTTCACTACAGAGTTAAGAGTAACTCCTGACATTACTGCGTGTGGCCCAAAATCAAAAACAAATGAACAAAAAATATATGATCTCTTCAATTTTTGTCTAAAAGAGTTTGAGTTAGGGGGGTGTTATTTTTGCTTGGTTTGGTTTGGTTTGGGGGCCACACTTGGTGGAGTTTAGGAGTTACTTCTGGCTCTGTGCTTAGAAATCACTCTAGCAGGCCCACGGGATCATAAGGGATGTCTGAGATTGAATACAGATCAGTCACATGCAAGGTAAATGCCCAATCCACTGTGCAATGGCTCCAGCTTCATAAAAGAGTTTTGTTTTTCCCAAAAACCAAAAAAGGGGTGGGGGTTGGAGAGATAACATGGAGGTAGGGCATTTGCCTTGCATGCAGAAGGTTCGAATCCTGGCATACCATATGGTCCCCAGAGCCTGCCAGGAGCGATTTCTGAGCATGAAACCAGGAGTAACCCCTGAGCACTGCCAGGTGACACAAAAACCAAAAAAAAAAAAAAAAGCGAGAGAGAGTTTTGGTTTTTTCTTTTTCTATTTCCACAATGGACAAGGTCCTACAGTGAAAAGCATTAATTTGCAAGTGACCAAAAATTATTAAAAGAAACAGAAAAATAATAAAATTCCACTTTCACCTGTTCTTCTGAAGCTGATGAAATGTAATTGTCCTCTCACAGATACAATTATATTCTTTAGAGCACTCAATAGAGTCTATTCTTGTTGCAGATAAAAAGGCACAATATTCTATCTTATGTGGCAAGTACTTGACTCTTGGATGGCTGTTGAATAAAAGACACACAAAGTCAAATGTTTAATTTGGGAACTTTCAATAATATGCATCATAATATTTTAAGAGTCACATAAATAGTAATCATGACCTCATTTCTGAAATTTTTTTCTTTTGCTCTGAGCCCTTTAAATAGAATCAGATCCTCTATGCACAACTATAATCTTCCTTTATTTTCCACTTTGAGAGAGATTTTGGCTAAAAAGAAAAATTATTTTTTAATATTGCTGCAGGATCACAATATAGCAAAACTGCTTTCTAATATAAATTTGTGTAATAAGAGATATTAAAAAAGGAGGCCTAGGCTGGAGCAATAGCACAGTGGTAGGGCATTTGCCTTGCAAGGCAGCAGATCCAGGACTGACTTTGGTTCGATCCTTGGTGTCCCATATTGTCCCCCAAGCCAGCAGTAATTTCTGAACAATTAGCCAGGAGTAACCCTTGAGTGTCACAAGGTGTGGCCCAAAAAGCAAATGAGAGAAAGGAAGAGAGGGAAAGAGAGATTGAGAGTGAGAGAGAGAGAGAGAGAAAGAGTGAGGGAGAGACCTGAATTTATAAGACTGAGAAACAGCTCTTTTGTGCATACTTTTGAGAAAAATATAAGAATGGAATATAGTCAGATGAAGAAATCCGCCCCCAGGAGAGGTTCACTAACGGAGGTAGGGAGGACGAGGACTCTCCCCTCCAGCTCGGGGTACGCGTCTACCTCCCAGTAACCAGTGGTTCTGAGGTGAATCGGCGGGTAAACAGCTCACGGAGAGTCAGATTTGTGGAAATGTCAGCTTTATTCGGTGGAAATAACTGAGGTCCGAAGTCTCAGCATCAATTCCAACCAAAAGCCCCCCAAGCCTTCCACAGACTTCTCTTTTATACATTAGAGTCAGGTACCACCCTAGGGT